>BJKM01000056.1:1677500-1852500 GCA_015082035.1 Chaenogobius annularis | reverse complement strand
GTCATAGGCACTTTAAGTGAAAAGGTCTTTACATTAAGTGATAAAAACAGCTCATCTGCACAGATGTTCTCACCAGCTGCCAGTAGTTTGTCAATTATTTCCTTAAAATTCAAAATGTCAGATGATGAATTAACGGTGATATATGAGCACATTACTGTAAAATAAAAAATGTGCCAATCCCATTTTTCTTTTACAGGCACTTGATGACAACATTTCCAGGTATGACAAGTATTCCAAATTCGAACAGAAAGAAAGCTGAAGCTTGATTTCTGTGCAGAGAGAGCTGTGTTTTCCAGGTGCAGGTGGCGATGACGGACTCGGAGCCTTTGGAAATTGAGGAACTGATAAAAACTCTATTACAAGAACCTTTTTACAAAAACTCCACCTCCATCGCAGCAGAGGAAATACTCATCAACCGCATCTGTGAGTCTGGGTCATGGTAAAGGTTATACTGCCAACGTTTAACAAGAAAAAATGGTACAAAAATATAGAAAAGATTTAAATAGGCGTTCCTTTTTCAATATGAAATAATTTCATCATCGTCTCTATTCCAGCAGCAAAATCCTACCAAAAGCAAGGAAATAAATTATCTTTCTAAAACAAATTGTCACACATACAGTAACAGTATAGAATTGGTCTCTCTCTTGCCATAGATATTTTCCAGTGCACTGCCGAAATTCGTCAGACCAGGGAAGGACTGTTTCATTGGCCTGACACTTTGGGGGGAACAAACGCCATTCTACGATGCCCCAAAAACCCACTTCACAAAGCCACACGCCGCTGGTAAATAAAAATAATATTAAAATGTTAATAATCTTTGCCCTTTATTTTTATTTGTCTCCTTGCAAAGAAAGGAGAACATTTTGTCTGTGTATCCTCTGTCAACACAAGTTTAACACATCGATAAACCAGAGCCTGTTGGACATCGATTTCTTCTAGGTTTTATTTACAAAGCTGCCGTGATGCGTTCAGGGCCCTCTTCATGTGTCATTTCACTGTGATAAAATATAATGGACAGTTTCAGTACAGGCTGTAAAAGGTGTAATTTAGGCCACATCTGATCCCAACATCCTGACAAGTTAATCCATCAAAGGATTTTGTATTTACTTTGCATTATTTGATCTATTTTATGACACTGTAGACATGATAAGGAAATGTAATTCAGTGGCGCAATTTATAATCATGACAAAGACGTTGGTGACTCAATTATATCAATTAAGCAGCTAAAATGTATTAATTTGTGAACTGAATACTTAACATTTTCTGCAGTAAGATCTGTTTGCACACCTATTGGCTGCCTGCAGACATGAGGAGCTGCCCTCTAGTGGTGGAGGTCATCCCAGATTTGGACCACATTCACATTACTGCAGGTTTGTTCACAGAACAACGTTGTTGAATATAATTTATTTGTAAACATAATCTTTATAATAACCCAGCTAAACTGGGTTGTTGTGGCTATAGGATTTTAAATCAGAATGCTCTGGTTAGCTCACAGCTCCACTTCCAGCCAGTATCTAAACAGTATATGGTGAATATTAGGGATGGAAGCGTCCCTCAATTTAAAATATTCACTGTATTTTTTGTAGTTTGTTGCAGCCATATTTTGCACCTGACACTTAACAAATTTTCTCCTATTCTCAGATAATGCAATGGACGTGCTGGACATGATTGTGGATTTGCTGAAGAACCAGTCCAGTCTGAACTTTGACGATTTGGCCACAGTCCTGAACAAAGTGGAGGACATTATAAATGTGACCGTGGTGACTCCTCCTCTGGGACAGGCTCTGCTCGACTTGATCTCAGATGTACTGGAATCTAAAAGTGATCTCCTGCCATTTACCAACACGTAAGAATTTAAGTTTTTTTTTTAATGAATGAAGTTACTATTTCACATTGAAAATACATCAAAAATATGCAACATTATCAACATATGTATTCTTCTTCTATCATAATTTGCTGTCTGTAGTGGACAGTTAGAGTAATCAGAGTAATGTGGCAATGAAAATGCTAACATTTACACGTTTAATTGTATTTACTTATTTCTTTATTAACCTTTATTTAACCAGGTAAGAACCCATTGAGATCGAGACTCTTTTTCAAGGGTGACCCGGGAAGTTAAAACAGTACAAGTTAAAATATTTTTGTTTAAACTAAAAATGTAATTGTACGTGCAAAGCTAATTACTGTCTGAAAATGTTGTGCTCATAAGTAATGCTCAGGTTTAAAAAGTTGTAGCTTTTGGTATATACTGTATACACCATCACATTAGTCCTGTGCTCAGGTCTCTGCACTGGCTCCCTGTGGCTCAGAGAATAGACTTCAAAGCAGCTCTGCTTGTATACAAGTCTCTTCATGGCCTCGCACCAAAGTACATCTCGGACATGTTAGTGCCATATGAACCATCTCGGACTCTAAGGACCTCAGGGACCGGCCTCCTGCTGGAGCCAGAGTCAGGACTAAACATAGATCAGCCTCCTGCTGGTGCCCAGAGTCAGGGCTAAACATGGCCGGCCTCCTGCTGGTGCCCAGAGTCAGGACTAAACATGGGCCGGCCTCCTGCTGGTGCCCAGAGTCAGGACTAAACATGGACCCGCCTCCTGTTGGTGCCAGAGTCAGGACTAAACATGTGCCGGCCTCCTGCTGGTGCCAGAGTCAGGACTAAACATAGATCAGCCTCCTGCTGGTGCCCAGAGTCAGGGCTAAACATGGGCCGGCCTCCTGCTGGTGCCCAGAGTCAGGACTAAACATGGGCCGGCCTCCTGCTGGTGCCAGAGTCAGGACTAAACATGGACCCGCCTCCTGTTGGTGCCAGAGTCAGGACTAAACATGGACCCGCCTCCTGTTGGTGCCAGAGTGGGCTGGGGAATCAATGTTTCAGTTTTATGCAGCTAAAATATGGAACATCCTTTCTGAAGCTGAGACAGACCTCTACTCTGACAATGATCAAATCAAGATAAAAACGGTTCCGTTCAGCTGTGGAAAACGACTGACAGGTTTTGATCTGCTCTTTTCTCTTTTGAAGTAATTTTTATAATGATTATTTATATTTAGTATTTTATTTCAATGCATATTTTCCTGCTATGTAAAGCACTTTGAATTATGCTGTGCATGAATTGTGCTGTATAAATAAACTTACCTTGCCTTTATGCTTCTTGTTTCACAGTATTCTGAACATCACAGAGTGTCTGGGTGACAGATTAACTGGTTATAACGACTCCACCATTTTGACCGCTCCGTTTGTGGGCATGTCTGTGGTGGACGTGGACCCGGGACACTTCAGGATGCTGAGCTTTGGGGTTTTATCAGACCGAGTGGGACTGAAGCCTGAGGTGAGTGAGACTCAGCTAAATTATATACAGAATAACATATTTTTGGTCTTGCTGTTAGTATAAATATTTCGTGTTCATTAGTAATTCAGGTCCTATATTTACTGTACAGTGTGTTTGTTACCTTTCCCGTTTTAATAGTTATCATCGATATCGATTATCGATCATATGTTTGTTTTAGATTTTCATAAACAAACATCCACTAAACGGGACAGTGGCTTTCATCTCGCTGCCCTCCGTCCTGCAGCAGAACTTCCCTCAAAGTCTCAAAAATCGCACATCACCAAGAATTCAGTTTCAGTTCTTCGGCGTCCCGTGGCTTTTCAAGGTACAATGAAAGTATTTAAAACTATATAACTAACTCTTACATGAAAGTACTGATTAAAAAGGGTCGATGAATGTCTGTGTATTCATTCAAACTACAAAGTTAATCAATTATAACAAAATCAGAAAATACATAAAAGTGTAAACATCAATTTGTAACTTCTGTCCCTTTCCAGACCAAGACTCACGACGGCCTGGTCTTGAACACCTTCGTGGTGTCGGCGAGTGTGACCAACGCCAGCACTCCGATCAAAGACCTGGAGGAGGACGTCCGCATCACACTGCAACACCTCAAACACAACTATGTACGATTCACTACCTACCACTACCACTAGTGCCACTAAAGATGGGAGATATATGGCAAAGCTGTGCATAATTAGATTAAGTATCAACTATTTACATAAAAAACAGCATTAGCGACAGAAATGTTTAGTTTAACCTCCCTAACAAGGGATTTAAGTGATAATTTTGCCCTTTCGTGGTAAATTGTAGGGTCACTCATGTTTTGTGCAATATTAAAACCTTAACCAAGACATTTCCAGCCAGGCATAGTTTGGCCTATTCTTGATGTGTTGTTAAAACATTGTCTGAATATTGTTATCAAGATAATGTAAAAACAGATTTTGTCAATATACCTAACAACTACTACTACCACAAATTTGTATAATACTTTACAAATATGTTGTGCATTCGAACAGAAAGTAGGCGGGACAAAGACTGTTTTTCTTGTATTACACCAAATTGTATAACGATCTCTCAAACATGTTCTTTTCCTATAGAATAACAAGGCTGTCCAATGTGTTTACTGGAACTTTAACCTAAATGGTAAGCTCTGACCATTTCATTTGGATGAAAGGTGAAATGTTACTTCTGGTACTTGTACATGTTGCCCTCAGATGGACAGGGAGGCTGGGACCCTTCTGGCTGCCGTACATTCAACAGCTCTCCTGACTACACCACCTGTCTGTGCGACCACCTCACTCACTTTGGAGTTCTCTTGGTATAAAGTGTTCATTTTTACAGTTAATTCAGCATTAACTATGGCAGCACAGAGGTCTATTTACCCCAAGAGGGCGCCAAATACACAGAAATGGAAACCACATCTCCCATCACGAGACAAAAACTAACAGCAAATTACAAAATGATATTGTTCAGCCTGAAGCATCTGCTGTGGAACATTCAAATAAGTATTATGTTTCTGACCTCATTATATATTATATAAAGGAAAACAAAAGATATTATTTTCCTTCATTCTTATTTCCTTAGAGCATAACAAACAATTAAACTCAATAATTATTACCATTTATTCAGAATTGTAATTACTGCATACTAATTAAGAGCTGTATTCTTTGATCTAATGGGTCCAAGCTATTTTTCGTCTGTGACTTTTACATGTTTGTGCCACCAAAAGGTTCCTGGTCTGACTGGAAAGTATCTGCCCCAGAGCAGAAAAAAGTACCCTGTGTGGCCCCAGTCCAGAGTTCCTTCCCTGTGAAAGTGCATCAAATTAGGACTGATACAACAAAAGTACTAGGAACTGAAACAGGGTTCAAAGTGCAAAAACCCCTTTGCGCAGGCCTATTTTGTAGACCCCCCTCTGCAAAACTGTAGAGGTAGTATTTTAATTTTATTCAGAGAGTCCTTCAGGGGTCAATCAACAGAGTAAGGTTAAAAAAATCAGGTGCTCTTCAAGGAACCACTGGAAACGTGTGTAGAAAAAAACGAGGAGAGGTCCGAGGCACCTCGACAAGTTAAAGAATACTTTTGTAACACATTTTGACCAAAGTTAGGTCGTCATCAGGGCAACCATTCCTAGTAGTTCAAGCTCTTGGCGGTGTGCTACTACATTATACTTATACTCCTACACTATAATTGTTTGTCTTTGTGCAGGACATTTCTCGGACCTCAGTGGACCCCAAGGATGAGTACAGACTGACGATCATCTCTTATGTGGGCTGTGGAGTGTCCTCTCTCTTTTTGGGCATCACTGTGCTCACCTACACTGCCTTTGAGTGAGTTTGTTCTCATGGGTATAATTTAAGCCTATAAACTACGGCAATCCTGATCAAGCCTAGTACAGTGGAGCAAATGCAGAGGACAAATTTCCCTATGTGGGCAATAAAGTGACAATGAAGTGTACCAATAAATAAGTGTTCTCTGTGTGACCTGCTAATAGCATCTCTGATTCTGTCGGGATTGTATGTCTTTTCAGACATGTAGCAGCACACTTTACGGCTTTGCAGCTTTAGTTTTCCTTCACATCTTACCTCAGTCTTCTTTTAGGAAGCTTCGTCGAGACTACCCCTCTCAGATCCTCATAAACCTCGCTCTGGCTCTTCTTGGATTGAACCTGGTCTTCCTGGTCAACTCCTGGTTCTCGTCGTTGGGGGTCTATGGTCTGTGCATCTTTGTGGCGTCCGCGATGCATTACTTCCTGCTGGCCTCCTTCACCTGGATGGGATTGGAGGCTGTCAATATGTACTTCGCATTAGTCAAAGTGTTCAACATCTACGTGCCCTCCTACATACTCAAGTTCTGTGCTCTGGGATGGGGTGAGTGATGCTTCAAAAAGAACTTTAACCCTTCATACTGTTAGGGCTTTTCATCTGAATTTAGTAAAGTTTGTAGTTCATCTATCACACATTGATAAGATTAAATCAGTCATTTATTGTTTTAGGGAGAAAAAAGCTCTTAAAAGGAGGATAATAATAATAATAATTCAAGAATAATCCATTGTATTGTTTGCATTTGCAGTATTCAAAGGCAGGTGTAAAACTTTAGCGGGATGCCAAAACATAGTAGCTTTACTAATATTGTAACTGGGTTTTGGCCTTTCCCATTAAGTTCAAATTTTTGAGTACAGTTGCATTTGAATAAGAGCTGCACGATTTGGGAAAACTATCTAATTGAAATTGTGATTAGATTTGACATTTGTGTTTTAATTATAGGATTCAGTTCAAAGTTCACGTTTTAAAACATTTGAACTGACAGACTAATAAAAAGAATCACATGCATTTCAGAACGTTTGTACAAATACAAATATGCACTACAGCGTTAGCAGTTTTGATATAGTATAACACAAAAGTTTGTTTGTGGAGGTAATGATGGCACTTCGCTAATTGAGTCCTTTCAAATTGCAATTTCGATTCCTAATCCTAATTTGGAATTTTTAACATTTAAAACTGCATTCAACAGTTTATTTCTAAATCATCATTTGTGTGTTTTCAGGGATCCCGCTGGTCATCTGTGCCGTGTTGCTGATCGTGGACAGAGACGCCTATGGCAGTCACATGTACACAGAGACTAGACTGAGCGTCCAGCCGCTGAACAACACTGACGACTTGTGAGTGTCAAATGAGTTCTGTCTTCTGATGGTTTACACATTTACACAAAGCACTCATTCGTTCTAGCATTCTCGTAACTGTCAATCATTCGATCATCACTTAGAAGGACTTGGAGTTACTATATTTATGGTAGTTGAAGGTTCATAAAGTACTCGCAGACATCTGGATCTTGGTTTAAAAAATAAATCAGTAGAGATTATAGATATGACAAAAGTAAAAGATCTGCACGTAAGGTACAGGTGGTTAAACTTACTGTACATCCAGATAAAGACATTCATTAGTGTTTTTTTACAAAGTAAGACTCCATGACTTTCTTGTGCCCTTTTGCCCAAGTTGCTGGATTCAGGACAACGTGACATTTTACGTGTCGGTGGTCGGATACGCTGCACTGGTTTTCCTCTTCAACATTTCAGTAAGTTATCACAACATTTGGGGAACTTCACACTTGTGTATACTTTACACCACATGGAAATTATGACTACACTGGGACTGAACCTGGTCTAGCCCAGGTTTAGAACAGCTCAAGTCAACATGGGCTCAAACTAAGACCAAAACAGAACAATTGTAGGCAATCACATCCAAAATTACCGTATAATCCAGATTTTCCCAAGATTATATTTCTGTATCCAAAATGTTCTAAACTGAGCATATATAACTCTTGGTTGAGGTTTAAATGTCTCACAAAAAGTGAATTGACTGTAAAACTGTAAAAACTACAAAAATTATCTTCTTTTTTGCAGCTTTTTCTTCTGTCCTTATTTTATTGCTGACAACATATTGCCATCCTCTGCTTCTATGAATTATATCCAGCAAACGATGAATATGAATACATTCTTTTTAGGTGTTTATAGTGGTCCTGATCCAGATCCGGCGGATGCGGTACAACAGTCCGGCCGGGATCCACAGTGGTCTGATGAAGGACCTGAAGGGCGTGGCCAGTCTGACGCTTCTCCTCGGACTCACCTGGACCATCGGCTTCTTCACTTGGGGTCCGGCCCGAGTCGCCATGCTCTTCCTGTTCTCCGCACTCAACTCTTTACAAGGTCTGAAAAGGCAAACTATATTAGCTGTATTGAAACGTCAGTCCTTCTGATCAAATCTCAAACAATCTACCTTTTTAATTCATCGTGCCTACACCATCGACTACAACGTAACGACATGCAATAATATTTAACACACAATCACTAGTAACCCTTACTAATTATTAAATGAAAGAAAACACAAGCTACTTTTGTACTTTTATCAAACATCAACATTAAAAACAGAACTAGTGCTACATTGGTTCTACAACTAAATCAGTCAGATGCTCATCAAGCTTAAAGCAATTCTGTGTAACATTTCATACCATAATTTGAGCATTGGTTTTGTTTTGAAGGGCTTAGTTAGCAGAAAGTAGGCCCAAAATGCGCTGCAGTTTTATATACATACTATCGAATGTCCAAAGAACGCCTTATGACTAAAAAGACACGATTGTACTTGTTTTAACGTCTGAAATCATTCCAAGTTCCCTGCGGTTCCTGTACCCCTGGTTGGGAAACATAGCTCAATACTTCCTACTGTTGTTATTGAGCAAAAAAATGTAGAGACAAATAAATACACACACAAGTGAGGCTGCGGATTGGGCTGTGCAATAACTCCCACTTTAATTGTGACTAGAATTATTGCTCCAATCAATTGCAAAAAAATGAGCACTCAAAAAAGAAATTCATTACATGTTCTGAATGATATTGGCGCTCACTGTTCCCCACTAAACCTGGTGAAAAGCCCTCTTGATCACAGAACATTAGTATCCACGCTGCCTTGACAGGTTCACTTTTGATCATGATTTCAAGCAGCGTTGATTGTGTCAGTTATGTTCTTGGATACCGAATCCATCCTTATACTTTCTATACAAAGCTTGTTCCTTCACACCATTTCCTGAACAGCTCACTCTTAATATAGACAGAACACACTTGAAAATTGTCTGATGAAACCGTTACACAACCTCTTTTTTCTGAGCGGTGCTTTGTTGTGCTCTTCTTTATCTGAAGTGATGCAACTCCAATCGTGGCCTTCAGTAACCCTCAGACAAAGCCTCTGCGAAAGCTCGAGTGAACTCTCCAAAGTCTCTGTCTTTGTACGTAACACCAATGCAGCCTGTGTATTTGTCCTTTTTTTCATTTTAGGACTTTTTATCTTCGTCTTTCACTGTCTAATGAAGGAAAATGTCAGGAAACAGTGGCGGATACATCTTTGCTTTGGGCGTTTCAGACTGGAGGAAAACTCTGGTAAGGCTTTTCACACATACCGGTCCACATTTGTGTTTTATCCCATAAGTGCAATACAAAAAAAGGTAAAGGTACACTGCAATGGGAAAAGAAAATGGAATACACAGCAATGGTCATTTAGGCTGAAGACAAATTTGAATATGCTCTTCATCAACATTTTAGCGAAATGTCCCGGTCTAAAATAAATTTTTTTTAACCAAATTTTGAGGCAGAAAAAGGTGTCAAAGATTATTGTCAAAGAGTTTGAAAAAGATGTTTTGTCTGCCTTTAGGGCTTCTAAAAACAGCACTTTCAGACTGATAATGTTTTCATTTTCAAAAACAGAGCCAAGGTGACTAACTTTAAAACACTCTACCGTGGACTGTTACATCAGTCACATGTTTTTGTTAAGCCTCGGTCATAATTTTAATTTTCTCAAGACTCATGTATGCTTAATGTTGCACTAGGGGTAACTAGCTACTGCTTCACACTTCACTGTGATTGGGGAAACCTACACTCACTCGCTGAGAGCATGACAGAAGTTGACCAATAGGCGCAGTGTGTGTGAGGAAGATGACATGTGACTGAGCTTGAACCCTTCAAGTCATTCTTACCCTTGTGTTCCTTTAGAGTGGAGCGCCTCGGCCTCTTACGGTCACATGACCAAACCGAAACCCCCGGCGTCTCAGGCTCGAGTCCCGTCAGTTCGCTCCGTGAAGTCCAGCTCCACTGAAAGCACCTCTGCCTCCTCAGACTCCAGCCAGCGAGAGTCTCTCAGCAGCAGCAAGAGGCCAGACCTTGGTGAGACACAGCACACACAATTTCATCATTCAAAAGGAATAACAGTTTATTTTTGAGAAAGGACACTGTTCGTTTATCAGCATTAAACAACTGGCCCTTTGCCAGGTGTAAAACATGCAGACTAAATAACAACAAACATTAAAACTAAAGTAAAATCACATATTACAATAGCGTTTCCCCATCTTCTCAAAGCCTTGGCCATATGCACCATCTTAACTACCACTTTAATTTGTCTTTAATTTGTGTTTTTCAAGGTAGTTTATTCTCCCAAAACACAGCTTTCTAATCAATGTCTGTAAACAGCATTAATTTGTAGGTTTTTGACATAGAAACACTAGTTGGCTACCACCTTTTGCTTCCTATAAAATTGCCGACTGCAAGTTTAGTTGCATGTCACGAATCCTCTGCTGCCACAGACACTATAAAGGTCATTGTTTACATTAATGAGGTTGTGATAACAATAAAACATTTAATTAAATCAGACCAAGCAGTGTTCACCTAAAAAGAGCAGTTCTTACACCTCCTCCAGTGAGTCATCATTGTCATAATTATTACCTCTGGTTTTACCTTTAGGCCTCTTCGTGAACGGTCTGGTCATTCCTCGAGCGCAGTGCTCCGGCTCCGGCTCGGTCCAGGTCCGATCAAGGTCCGGTCCAGCTCCGGTCCGGTCCAGGTCCGGTCTCGGTCCAGCTCCGAGGTCCCACAGCTCCCTGAGTCCCACGCCTGGATGGACTAATCACTTACTCACACAAGAAAACACTTAAATATGCATACTCCATCCAACGAATGTGAATGGGAAAACAATCTGTGGTCTAATGCAATAAAACAAACTTTAATTTGGATTTGCTAAAGTAAACCATTTATTTTGGCTTCATATAATGTAATCTTGTGTAATTGTATTTGGTGGTTTTTGCCTAATATCGTAAAAGAGCCTGTAATTATGAAGACATGAGTCGTTGCATCAGTTCCAAGGAGGAGTTGGTTGCCAAGCAACTGGTGAGTGGAGCCATGGTGACAATGAACCATGGCACTGCACAGTTTGTGCAAAAAATAATACATTTTGGAAATTAAGATGATGCAAGCCTCCTGGTGTTTCTCGCCCTTCAATTCTGCAAAAAGCCACTCCAGGTTACACCCAATAAATATTTCACCAGCGGCTCTGAAATTACTTTGTGAATTTATGAAACAGCCATTTTGAAACAGGATAAATTTATCTCCTATTTGAAAACACTTTGCAATAAACGAGACCAGACATATTACACTGCTATTTCAACAATGGGTGTCTATTTTGTTACACATGAAGATAATCCTTTTGTATAGGCTGCAAAACGGGTGGTTTAAAAATAAAGATATGTGGCCCAGTGGCACAGACCCTGTTTGAACAGGAGTCTAAAGGTTTGAATTTGGTCGTCTTAATTTGTAAACCGTTGATTTGTGCCTAGTAGATGTTTCTAGAGCTGAAATGAGGGAGAAGGGAGAGGGGGAATTACACACACACCTGAACACAAAGCCAGGCTGCAGCCATCTGGAGCACACTCTGCCAGGTGAGCAATCAAGATGTCCAGCACCATTCACTAATTGAAAAATAATACTATGGTATATAGATCTACGCTGCAAGGCTAAACAGACCTTTTGTTGCACGATGGCAGCAGAAGTACATCCTCTTTGTTTGTTTTCCACAGGTGCTATTGACATTTGCGTCACTGTGGATTGCAAACTGAAGCATAATGTCAAATTTGCTGAAGGCAGAGTCCACATCCTGGTAACTCCCGATGGAATAATGCAAGCCAACGTTTGACGGGAAAGGAAAGAAGCTAAAAACGTGTTAAATGTGCATCTTCTGAGTAGTAGTAGTAGTAGTTGTAGATTCAGTAAGGGTTGGGTTGAATACTTTTAAGTTGAACTATTATGTAAAGATATTATCAACAGTATTGATGGAGGCAATAGTTTTGTCTCCAATATTTTTTGCAGCCCTTTGAGGTAATAGCAGTTGTAAAGGGAGAAATACAAGTAAAACGTTCTCTTTAGCAATATCCTTCTAATACTTTCCCTAGTATATACTCAAAAACATGTTCAGAGCATTTCTTGGACCTTTTGGGATTGTGGTGTTGGTAAAACAGCTTTTAGCTACAGACGAGTAAATGTTTCTGAATTTGCAGATGTGTTCCACCCACAGCTCATTCAGGGACGACTTCGCTGCGGCGCTTAACAGAGGGCCTTTCTTTTTTATTTTTCTCAAACTCCCACTCAAAACCAAAACAACACTGACATTTTTGCATAAAACTAAATAGAAATTACTGTGGGGGGCAACTGCCAACAGGGAACAATGTAACTTAAGAGAAACTCAAAACTTTTTAAATCTGCCCCCTTTTCTTTAGGCGCTAAACAAGTCCACAAGCTTTTTTGACATCCAAAGACCAGCGTGGTTGCTCACAAACTGTTGATTGACAACTTCTTTGGCTGCTTGGTACAGTCCCGCATCCACCTTTAAAAGTGAGCAGAGCATAGTTTTAATTCGGAGCGCCTTTAGTCGTCCTGAGCGTGTCGAGAAGTACCTTGGCGCTGTGGTACGTGGGCAGGTCGAGCAGATAGCTATGGCCGCCGAGTTGTGCGACTTTGCGAAAGTATTTGTAGAGGGCTCGTTTGCAGAGTCTGCTGGAGAAGCCGGGCCCACTCACAGATGGGGAGCTAGGGACAGGAAAAACACCAAACATTCAGTACGTGCTTTATTTTATTTATCCGTTGGTCATTTGTATCCTGATTTTGTTGACTTTTTGAGAATGGATTTCCCATTTCTCTTCCAATGTGAGGCAAAATGAAAACGTGCACATTAATACATGCAAGTGCAGTTTGTCCAAATAAAACATAGGAAATAATCTGTTGTTCTTGGGCAAATCTATCAGTGTACAAATATAATTCCATGCGATTTGTACAGTTGGAAAAATGCGCTGTATCTAAGTACATTTCTATGCCCTCGGTCGGCTTCATGTCTCATTCTCACCTCTTTCATATATAATTTCTGAGTGGAATTGAGGGAATTTTTTGTGATCTGGCTATTCTAAAGCCATATTTTCTACAGTTTGGCTAAAGAAACAACAATATAACGGTATTATTTTTACTGTTGGCAAGTAACAAAGTGGTCAAAAACCAGGACAACTGGGATATGTCTTGTATAAAACTGGGACGAATCAATGGTTTTGGATACATCTGCAGGAAAATGGGACACGAGGCTCAAAACTGGGACTGTCCGGGGTAAACAGGGACGTTTGGTCACCCTAGTTATGTTGCAAAAGCATGTATTCGGGTGATGTTAGTATACCAATGTTTGTTGAACAAAGGAAAGGTCTTGCCGCAAATTTTGACCTTCACTCAGATTGGTGTAATGATTTCAAAATATTTAAGTTTTGTTATGTTTAAATGATGATATCAACGTAAGAAATCTGCGCTTTAATTGTAATTTAACAGATTTCAAAAGTATGCTTAATCAGATTATTTATTTATTTTATCGCTTGACAGCACTACTTTAAAATGAAGTATGTTCTGTTTTTCAGGTTTTTATGATAGTAAAATCAGGTACAGCAACTTTGAGTAATTGTGCAAACTTTTTTGCAAAAATTAGATCTTTATTGTTTATTAGAACTGTTTTTTGTGTACCTGTATTTGTCTGTTTTGGAAATGGACCTCGAGTCCGGAATAAAGTTGAATGGAATTCCTCGTGCTTTACATCTTTTTTGACAAAGTATCATGACAAACTTGCATGTTTACGGTTGATGTTCTGATATGGATTTTTTGAGCCGATACTGAAATTTTCTTGCTGCTCTCGCCAATATTTGCGGATACCAATATTCAGATCATCCATAAAAAAAACTAAAAAAAACACACACACACACACACACACACACACACACAGCAAATTCAACTTAACAATACATTTTAAAGAGGGGTTGTAGTTTTTATTATCATATGTGAGCTGTTTGAAATTGGCAAACTACTAAATATTTTTCGTTTTAATTGCAATTAGATTTTTCCCCCCAATCAACGTGATGCATTTGTCGTCGTCATCATCTCCCCCTGTGGCTTTGTGTCCATATTTAGGCCTTCTATAAATACCTTTTGACTCCTAATAAACCAGGCTTGTTTATCTTTTTATAGTGTGCAGTTGTGTTGGCTGCTTGTCCCCCAGAGCGGACAGAGGGGAAGGGAGAGGAGTGAAAGGAGGAGGAGAGGCTAGCGTGTCTATTTTTGTCTGTAATCTGGGCTCAAGGACACGACAGCCTGAAGCGGGAGGAGCATCTGTGCTGGACACGAGCGGCAGCAGCCTCGGGACGCTGCATCAGCCCGGAACACTCGCTGTACTGTATGTGGGACAGGCGGGACTGGAGTGACGCAGGGGCGAACCAGAGGGGGACGGGGAGATGGGGCAGGAAGAGGAAAGAACAGCTGAAAGAACATTACTGGGTTTCATATTCTATTCACGGGTTTCGGGCTTCATTTTAAAATAACTTTGGGCCATTCAAACAGACAGAATATTGCGTTTCAAAAAGTTAATTGCTATGACAAATCGGAGGAGGTAAAATGACACTGAGGTGATAAAGTGGACTTCTGATATTTGTATTGTTGCCAGCTTGATCACAGATTATTTGACTAATGCATATTTTAGGCCCCTACCACACATGCTAAGCACGGTTAGGCCTGGTAAGTATTTGGATGGAAGAGTGCAAGGAATATCAGGTGCCAATCTTACGCAGGACACTTCACCCGCTGATGGAGCTCTTTACTGTTATTACTTTAGTGTAATTTCATGGACAATTACATTTTACTTCTGTATTTTTTTTAAGTAACGATACTCTTACTTGAGTACAATTTCAGGTGGTTGTCATTGCAAGTGGTTGGTGCAATTTGGCAGCCACATCCCTGCAGGTTAGCCCTTGGGCGGCTGCCTTGCACATGACTGAAATCATTTTCTTTGCACTCTTCGCTTTCATGTCTTAAACTGTTTTGTGATTTCTGTCATGTCTTTGTGATTTTAATGCATTTTTCCCTGTTGTGTGAAACACTTTGAATTGCCTTGTGTACAAATTGCGCTCTACAAATAAACTTGCCTTGCCACCATGAAATGTGGGGTGTGAATGAATAATGCAATCTTTAACAACTAAGAGCATAAAAAATACATAAAAGCCTCAATATATTTTAATCAGGGCATTCTACAATGTGATTTGATTGATTGTCATTCATTTATAGCGCCCGTGGTAAATATTCATGTAGTTTTACCAGTAATTGTAATGTTTAAAAATATGGTTTGAGGTTTGAGAAAAGTTTTTTTTTGTGGATAATTTTGGCATAAATTAGATAAAATATCTTTAAAAATAAGAAAATATACACATAATTATTCATTGTACTGGTAAACAGATTTGGGGGTACCGAAGTATGAGACCAAGTTTAGAGAGTAGAAAAAAAGGCTGACTGCCGCACCGTTCGATGATGAGGCCTTTGCTACTGTCCAGGGCCTCAATGTCTCTGTCCCCGAGGCTCCAGTTGAGGCTGAGCTGGCTGTTTGCGGAGGACGACCACGAAGCCACCTGTTCGCCACAGACAAAGTGAATGTCGTGTTTCCTGAAAGGCGATGGCAGCAGCTCCTCCCAGCCCTCGCCCAGACGCTTGTTAGTGATGTCAGAAACCTCCTGGTTCGACAGTCTCTGACCACCTGGAGACGGAAGACGGTAATCATGCGTTTGAAACTTTTTTCCAAATTATACTAAATGAAGAAGTCACTTTTATTTGACTTTGTTTTATTATATCTATTGACAGGTCTGCTCATTCAAAAGGCATACAAAAATTACATATAAATATTACATTAAAAAAAACATTCGACCAGTGAACACAAAAAAATAAATAGCTTAAACCTAAAAAGGTGCTGTTGTTTACTGTCTTAAAACATGAAAAACAGAACTAGTTAATTTTAAATGTTTGATGCAGTCTTAATCCTCCCTTTCCTAACGCATTAACTAGAATCCTAAGCCGCAGTGAGTTAAGGAGCCAGTTTCACTGTAAGGAGAAAACAAACAAAAAGGCATAAGACGTAGATCACAGATTATTTCACATATGGTCTTGCTGCTCTAAAGGAAATTCACAAACATCACATCAGCCAGAAAAACGGGTGAATGTACACCCTTCTTACCTAGTACCGCGCTGGTGATGTAGACTGGCTGAATGAAGTGGCTCAGCAGCGCCCCCTGCACTCCGATCACAGTCCAGCAACAGAGTTTGTCACTGGCGGACATGCAGCAGACTCTGGAGGCCCAATGGCTGGGGTCCAGGTACACCACCGGGACCAGGACTCCTTTAGAGTGATACTGCAGCTTCACGGACGTCCAGTTGATAGATCTGGGCCATAAAGTTTGTTATGGTGAATGTGTACATCTCTATGACCGCTATGGAGACTTCAATCAGTTTTATATGTGAACCCTCTGAAGCCCACGACAGATCAAAAGTAAACTTGCATTAATTCAATAATTCAATATTCAAGTTTTTGAAAATGTACCCAAAGTAGAAGTTTTTTGCAGCGCCCTGTGGCGACTGGTTGGCGTAAAGGTGGAAGCTGATTTGGGGTTTGAGCTGAAGCTGGTGTCTCTCTGCGCTGGCCTCAAAAATACTGCCCTCCTTCACCTTTGGATCGTTGTCAAAGAAGAGCAGCAATTGTTTGTACAGGAACCTAAAGGAGGAGGAACACAGGACGAAGAACAGAAGCTCTCAGTGATAATGCAGCATTTTAAACTGAAAAATGCTGAGACATGCATATTAGATTTTCTACAAATGCAAGGACATTTAGAAGACTTTTGAGGAACAAGGCCTGATCGGTACCTTAGAGTATAACGAGGCCACAGCCATGAGAACAGGATGTTGGAGTATGTGAAGGAGGTAGGAGGCTTAAAAGGCACTTCTTTCTCCCAAATGAAGGGTGTAATGTGTTGTAACTCAAAATTCTGAATATTTACTGGACATTGAGGTAAATTCGTACATGTTTTTAAGGAAATATACCTGATCTAAATGATACAAATGAGAGTTAAGAAGATGTAGCCTGTGTGATGAGGACATACTTGGGTGGTCTGAGGGTCCTCCCGTAGAAAATGTTAAAACGAACAGATCACATTTTCTACATTGTGGTGCATTTTTAAGTTGTACAGGAAACTTCGGGGTGAGCAAAATTCTGGATATTAATGCACATTCAGTATTCTGTAAATGTGCCATTATTAGCTGTAGTTTAGCTAGCTGCCAACTGTAGTCCCAGGCAAGGTGTAAAATTCCAGTAATATACAAAACATACATTTACATTATATACAGTACAATTAGGATTAGTAGAAAAAAATAAAAGATTAGGAGTCCATATAAAAACAGATTACTGGGTGAAACATGTACAGAAATCTGAGAGAAGCACAATAGACAACAAATATGTCAACAACAATCATGAAAAACCTGCCACGAAACGCGGACACATTAGGCAGCAGCACACGAGCAGCAAAGGGAAAGTACATTTTAAGAGTTTCTACCATCAGTACAAGTACATTCTGAGGAAATAGGCCTAATTGAATAGGGGCCTCATAGTATAACGAGCCCAGAGCCATGAGAACAGGATATTAGAGGATGTGATAAGGAGGTTTTCCCCCCCAAATGAAAGGTGAAATGTATTCTAACTCAACATTTCAAAATAGATGTTATCCTTATTTTAATATACAGCAGCAACAACAACAGCAACAAAAATGCAAGTGTTCAAAATTACCAAACAAAGTACAGAAAATATCAGCCCAATATCCGTCATCGGCCCAATGTCCATATCGGCGCACCACTACTTCAAATATATATTTTGCTTTATTCTTTTATTGGTTACAAGTTACCACCAGTTGGATAGTGAGTCTAATGTTGCTTTCTTTTGCTGAATGTGCACAAATTTCCATCGAGCACAGCCTCAGATTTAGTTGCAAGCAAATAATAAATTAACCATTTTCCAGTTAAATGGAATGAGAACAAAATACAAATTTAATTTCTCAGTCACATGCTACACTTTTTGCTGATTTGGGGGTAATAAAAACTTGTCTATAACATGCACTACACTAAATATGATGGGGCTAAACAGGAATTAAAGCTGGGGTATCTGATTTTCAAACTGTGAAAGGAGGAAGATTTGAATCAATCTAACCAGTTCCTAGCTTTCACAAACCACACTGTAAATAATTGTATACATGGATTATTGGTGCAGAGAATTTGAACAGCTTTTTTCAGATGGCAGCGATGGGGAAAACGGCGTTTAATCATAACAGTGTTACTAACAACGCTATTTTTAATCAGTAACGACTATGGAATTACTCTTTCTTCTGACATAACGCCGTAGTTATTGTCAATGTAATGCAGCTTGTTATTTTACAATGAAGACTAATATATCAGACTCAGTTCTTCTGAATGAGACGAGAAGAAAAGTTGTATTTATTGTTTGTTTGGGGACGTAAACACGTGCACGAAGAGGAATTGGAGATGTGAAACTTCAGCAGTTGGGCAGGCGTCATTTCATTGGTTGTCATCACACGTGGCTTTGTACAATCCACAACACGGAAAAAAGGAAATATGCAGCATGCGCATAGATTTGATGGATTATTTATTGTCATTTGGCATCTCATTGTGATGGGAATAAAAATCGTGCCTCTATTTCAAAAACGTTTAAAACTCAGTTCACTGCTGGTTTTACAAGAGCACAAGCACAGTCATGTTTGTCATGTTTTGGTTGGCCAGTGTCTGTTGCTTAAATGTGACAGTTGTTTGTCCTGTGATATTGTCACTGTACAGATTGTGTCTGGCGGAGAATCTCTTAAAACTAACGCTGGTTGTGGCTGCATTTGGTGATATGCAAGCTAAATAAGGTAGCAGTAACTCAATTATATTTGGGAAGAAGTAATAGGTAACTATAACGAATTGCTTTGTTGAAGAAACTTGCCCAACACAGTCGAACCACCGAAGAGCAGTCAGAGTATGGCATTTGGCTCTTACTTCCAAGCGTCTGCTCCAATACAAATGAGCAATTTAAACTCTAATGTCCTCAAAATGTTGCCAACAAAAAAGGAAGCTAAAAACCATGAATTTACAAAACGCAATATACTTACATAGAGGTTTATTGTCTTAAGGGTAATTTTTTGTATTCTATTGGGATTGTTTATGTCAGTCAGAAGCCCTGCATGTGTCAAATATCCCAAAAACTCCATTTATTCCAACTCAGAAAATGTAGTAAACCTCTGCACCTGAGCAGGGCCCGTCTGGCGATGACGATGGCATGGCAGTCGTGGACCATTGTTCCGTTGTAACAAAGCCACTCCTGGCAGCTGGAGGAGCCCGCCCCCAACGCCACGACTTTATAATGGTCACAAAGATTACCGTCTGTATCCAACACCTCTGAAGTACAGAAAGAAGGTGCAAAATGTGGAGATCAGCAGGTTGTCATCGCAGAGAGATGTGAAATTTAAGTTTGACCTTGCCTTTTATCATGACGAAAGCAGCCATGTTGTTTTTGCAGACTTGAAAATCAGGGCACATCTTGAGGAGCACGTCAAACTTCTCTCCACTTACAGCCGCCATATGATTCTTATGCCTGTCAGTCTGCCAAGCTGCGAAGAAAGAAGGGGAAAAGTCAACTCCAAGACCAGCAATTTGTTGCAATCAAGGGGCACATAAACACTATTTACAATGACTTTAAACTAAAGAATTGATGGCAGGAGTGGCAGAGTCTAGACAGAGTATAACACAAGGACAAGACTGTTAAAGGATGAAGACAGAGAGGACTTAAGTTCTAACCAACATTGATTAGCTGTAGGTCATTGTGTAAAAAAGTACTGAACTACAGGTGGGAGGTGTATCAAAAAATGTATAATATTGCAGTTGTAGTTTTGGAGAATTGTATTTTGTCAATTAAAAATGACCACAAAATGAGAGAAAAACTCTCCCAAACATAAGTAAGAGTATAAAGTGAGCGATTGCACTTTTGTCGCTAATTTTGTTGTTCATTCATGATATTTGTGATACAAGAACCTCAACCAAGACATTTAGACTCACATTTTAATCAAGATATTTATTTATGTCAATATTTCCCACCCCTATAGTGAGCAATCAAGCATAAAACTAGACCCGAAAGCACCTCAAGTAAGTTATATTGATTCAATATTCACACCTTAGAGACCATCAGCCTTTGAGAGATCACTGAAATATTACAAATTCAAAAATCACAATTGGAACAGGATGTAAACAGACTATTTTGGAAATTCAACCCCCGAAAAGCTGCTGGACCAGACGGTGTTTCTCCCGCCGCCTTAAGAGACTACACAGGAGAGCTATCCCCCATCTTCACAGACATTTTTCACACCTCCTTGGAGTCATGCCACATCCAGCCTGCTTCAAGTTGTCCATCATTGTCCCTGTCCCGGGAAGCCCTGGATCACTGGACTTAATGACTACAGGCCTGTGGCGCCGTCATGAAGTAATTTGAACGCCTTGTCTTGCCTCACCTCAAGTCCTTCACCTCCTCCCTGCTGGACCCCCTGCAGTTCGCCTACAGAGCCAACAGGTCTGTAGACGAGGCCATCAACATCTTGCAGCACCTGGACTCCCCGGGAACCTACGCCAGGATCCTGTTTGTGGACTTCAGCTCTGCATTCAACACCATCCTCCCTGCTCTGCTCCAGGACAAGCTTTTTCAGCTCAACATGCCTGACTCCACCTGCAGGTGGATCACTGACTTCCTGACGTATCGGACGCAGTGCGTGTGGCTGGGGAAGAATGTCTCAGACACTCGGACTATCAGCACAGGAGCTCCACAGGGCTGTCTACTTTCTCCTCTGCTCTTCTCCCTGTGCACAAACTGCTTCACCTCCAGCGACGCCGTAAAACTGATCAAGTTTGCGGACGAAACCACCCGCATCGGGCTCATCTCGAACGGGTATGAGTGTCTACTATAATTCAATCAGTCACTTTCCGCACTACAACTGTAAATGAACTGTAAATTCTCGGGTGCATAGTAAGCCTATTTTTATTTTATACTATAGTAATTTTAACCTGTTTCCTAATGCATGCCCTTTTGATTTCATATATGTTGTTTTTATTATGTGTTGTATGTTGCACCTTAACACCGAAAAGTTCCTAGGTTTGTAAATTTTGATGATTGACAATAGCAATAAACCTTTTTCTTATTCTGAAACTTGTAGAGGTTTAAATATAAAGGATTTTAAGGAAACATATTATGCAACAAAAAATTTTGTGCATTTTTAACCATTGTCCTAACATTGTTCCCTCATTGAAAACATACCTGGAGTAGCCTTTATTTTCATTCAAACTAGTTTGATGAATCCTGGTTAGAAAATCCTCACCCCTCTGACAGTCAAAAACAGTCCTATCTGTAGCTCCACGATAACTGACATTTCCCCGGCAACTGACGTGGCTCTGAGAAACTTCTCTTCTGTTTTAAAGTCCATAAATCACTGCCAGACTCTGTGCATTTCTGTCATCTTATCATGATCACTACAACTGCATGCCCAGACCACGAAGTAAACTGGCCGCGTATTCTGGGAAATGAGTATCTTGTTGAGTGGTGGTGCCATCTACAAGGGGGAATTACACAGTTTGCAGAGATGAAAATAGGCAGAAATCCCAATGTAATTTAGTCTGTTACAGTTTATTTTTTATTCCTAAAACATGAGATGTCAGCAAAAGATCAAGCAAGATATACACTTTGATTTGTACAGGTCCAAGCCAGGCCAAAACCAGAACTAAATTAGATCAAGGACAGAAATAAAACTCAACCAACTTGTCAATGTACCACCGTTTGGGAACCACTGCTCTTAGTATACAGACAACAATCCCATCCACTTCCGCACAAACCTTGTGTCTTAACAGTCTTTCTGACCGGTTTCTTGAGCTCCATGTTTTGATCAAGGCTTTGGTTTCCAACATCCAGAACACTCCTTGGTGGCGATTTACCCGGCAATGACAGCACATCATCACTATCATCCGAGTTTCTCTCCTGAAAAGTAAACATTGTATAGTCGTTCACAAAATTCCCTTAAAAAGGCCTCCAACTACAACAAAAATGTTGCAGAATTTTCTTTCAAAATGTTCTAATGTAGGAACATAAAGCTGGACCCATTGAAACCACAGCCAAAAGAAGGATGACAACTCGTGCTGTTGTGATATTGACCTTATTCTGCCCCACACACTTTTGCCTCTTTTCCCACATAATGGCACTTCTGTTGATATCGCACTTTCAGTCCAGGGGGAACTCCATTTGCTGTAAATGGAGAGCGAATGAAAAGTCGCGCCGCAAAAACACGCTATAATGTAGATTGATTGGTGTAAAAAGTCCAATGTTTATATGACCAACAAGTCAACAATGCACCGATTCCCTGGGTGGCCCGAAAACGGCTTTTTAGTCTGTGTAGAACTTATTTTCTCTCAAGGTGGGAAGCCCTATGTTCACGTTTCAAGTATTGAAGTACTTATTTAAAAATGTATGTGGTAATCTTGATGAAGAATAGTGCAGATTGAAGTACTATGGCATTTGACCTAGTCACTTTCCACTGTCAAAACAACAGAGATTAAAAAAAGTCCACGTTAGCACTGCTCTCGGGGCAGTGTCCACAGTTAGTTCACCAACGTTCAGCTTCCACCCAAAAAGGAGAAATGAAGGCATCAAAGGGGACACATAAATGTCTTTTCTGTCAATATGAGTGTTTGTAACTGAGTCTTCACAGTCTGTATTTTAGTTGCTCTGGCTGTTAGCCTTAGCATTAGCCTAAAGTCAGAACAGCAGAGCTGCTCAGATCTACGGGTCCTCATTCAGGAAAACATAGTGTAATCATGTCGGTGTAATCCCTCATTCGTCCAGGAGTGTTCCATTGTAGAAAAAGATTCAGTTGTAGTCATCTGGACTCTGTTTTAGAAAAAACTAGTGTAATCAGATTTGTGATTTGGTTTGAATACCCGCCAATATCGATACCTGAAAAATGTGCCGTATCAAAGCTTTTGCTGATACCAATATTGGCCGATATCACCACTGACAACATCCATGCAGAAAGTATATTTGTAGTTTGTGGACTGTGTTCGCTGAAAGCACATTTGTTCTTTGCATTTGATTCAATCAACCCTAACCCGCTTCACTCAGTGATCCTGGGAAACTTCTCTGAAACGGAGAGCAACCAGGTACATCTATGGTACACAAAAACAAACACACAAATAGACGCGCATTAAGATTGTTTGTCCTTTTCACAAAAAGAAAGAGGAAATTATTGATTTTATGGTAAACATTAACACTCTGATGGAAAATCAATGAAACAAAAAGACAAACCGGTACGTTTCATATTTGAAAGCCGTTTTTATCATTAACAGCAAACGTGATGAGAAGTGAAGCAGCGGTGAAGACAGATGGTTTTGAAGCCCTCCGGTTATGTGCAAAATAACACTAAGCTGTGTGGTGGTGTCAATCAGACAGTGTGCTGGTAATTATCAGAGAGACTCAATGTCAGAGCCCGACTTTACACCTGTCATTTTTGCATGTAATTGGTGGTTGTCTGAGCAACATCTCTTGTGCCAAATTAGGCTGCATGAATGTGCTTAATTTTTATTTAGCTACTCGTGACTGAGAGTGAAATGTAGTGTGAAGCAACAATGCAATAATGGTATGCTATATACAATTACAATATATAAAATGTAATCAGTGCAAAGAAGTAGGGATCCACCGCTCCACGTTATTCAAGTCTGATACGATTCTTTTGCTTTAAGCATTTGCCAATACTCAATATCAACCAATACCGGGTAACTTTCATTGAAACTATCTGCTATTTAAGCCAGGGGTTCCCAAACTTTTCAGGCCGCCGCCAGATTAATTCTCACAATAGTTGTTTCACAAACTCTTGAGAATCATTTGGTCAGTCTGTTCGGTTTGAGCCCGGCCGCTCTGGGTTTGACCAATCACATTGTAGCATTGTAGTTTGGGCGGAAGTCAAAGAAACTTGTAATAAAATATATTTTAGCGACAGCCCAAAATATTGTTGTGACACTTGACGATACAATATCACAAAATTTTGGTTATTGCATCTCTAAATCTAATATAACAGTCCTTAAACTGTTATACCGTATTTTTCGGATTATAAATCGATTTATGTGTGAAATTATTAACAAATATTATATAATTTCACATGTTATTTTCACACTAAATCGCAAGAGGGCGCAACTGACGATGAGTCTGACGTAAGCGACGTAGAAGAGGAAGCGGCGCAGAAGAGGAAGCGGCGCAGAAGAGGAAGCGGCGCATCGTCCACCTCCCGAGTTGGGGGAGTTGTTTAAAAGTGACACCGAGGATGAAGATTTCATTGGATTTAGTGATTTGGAGTGAAACTGATAGTTTGGTAAACTTGTTAGCATGTTCTTTATGGTAGAGTTATCTGAATACCTCTTAATATATAATATAATAATCCAGAGCGATGTATAATCCGAAAAATACGGTAGTCATGGCTTTCAGCCTCCTGTTATATGCTAAAGGACTTTTCCCATTCCAAAGATCGAATATTTTGTTTAAATTGTTCATCTATAGGGCAACGGTCCTAATTTCTCATCATTGTGAAACCAAACAAAAAACACTTCTTGTTTTATCTATTTTTGAAATGTGCATAACTTGCAATGAAACCCGTTTCCATGGTGAACACTTCAGAGTAAATACAAACACATTAACCGTTAGCCAAATTGAACCAAGAGATTGAACAAAGATGGAGGTAACCCAAGCTCTTACCGAGCCGAACCAAAATGAATATTCAACCTCAAGTTCTGAGGAATAAAGTGCTGGAGTAGAGAGGACTCCTCCATCTGAGACCAGGGCGGAAGAAGGTAATCTCTTATTTAGTGTTTTTCAGACACACATTTTGCTGTACACTGCGTCATTCTTCCAAACATTCAGTGAAGGTACTTTGTCCTTGGGCTGAATGACAAGAGATGCGGCTGCCAATTTCAATCAATGACCACCAAAAAACCCCTGGTTTCAAACTCCTACTCCACTGACTATCCATGGGTTTAAGAATAATGAAAAATTAGGACCGTTGCCAAAGAGAACAAAACATTACATCTTTTGAAAAATTCCTCAAAATGTTGCTTATAACAAGGCCTGCCACAATAATAACTAACAATATTTTTGGGACTTTTTTATTGTGTGAACATTTGAGGATTTTTTGGGTCATTTTTGTTTTTGTACAATGAGATTTTAGCAGTTAAACTTCCATAACTAATTACAGATATTAAATAATTACTAAAGTTTCATTCTGCTATCCATTTATTCACAATATTATACATTTAGAAAAGGGATTGTAACGCTCCAATGCTTATTGTGTTATCACTGATTGTTCTATTTTGCTGGAGCAATATATCTATATCTATATGAAATGTATTATTGTGACAAGCTTACATAAATCATAAAGTGACGTACCAGTACATTTCCTGAATCAAATGTCCATTGTTTTTGGAGCGCAGACATCTCTGAAAGTCCAGGGCTGGTCAATGGTGAAACAAACGGAGCCTTTTTGAAACTGGTCCCAGTGCCATAGGAATTTGTACGAACATACGAGTCCTTCCTAGCAAAAGTAAAACAACATGACTAAATAAAGCAAAAAAAAAAAAAAAAAAATCTGACCATAAATATACTGGAAATGACATTGAAAGTTACAATTTCAAGATGACAAATAACATATTGGCTAAGGGTAAAAAAAACAACTGGTCATCAGTAATGATTAAGGCATTAACAATCATCTCTCTTCTTTTTATTATATACTTATGTTAAACTTTTGCCAAACAACTAAAGCAATATCATGCACTTTACAATATATCTCCCACTTCTAGTTTGTAAGAGAACCTAAAATCAGGTGACAGTGTCCAATGACCTTCCCATGTGCACGTTTTACAAACACACCTAGAAGAACGCTGCATTTGGGCGGTCTAGCATGTGTACAGGTTGTCACGTGAGTATTGGGCTGTGCAATTCGTCCTTTGCTGTTGTACTCTTACCTCCGCACCACAGCCTCTCTGGAGCCAGCGGAGTCCAGCTGAATTTGCATCCTGTTGTTGGGGCATGGGGGCTCATAGTCTGGGACGTGCCTGTAACAAGGGGCCCCTCTTCGGATGGTGTGCCGGAATGGCCCTTTTCCTGACATCGTCCCTCTCAAACAGTATGAGAAATATATAGATTCAGCTAATTCAGAAAATGTGCAATAACATGTTGGCATTTCCATATTCTTTCCATTCTATACTGTAAATATAAAAGTACATTCATAAACTGGACAAGAACATTCTCAATAGTTTAAGACTAAAAGGAAACAAGATCCGTCAATTTGTATTTCCCGCCATGAATGTAACGGAATGTTTTCACCCAAAAGTGCCCGTATGACCGGAGATGTCAAGGCTAGTTTATGCCTCTCTGTCACACCCACGCAGACCTCCTCGACGCACACGGCGGCCAATTGCAAAGCTTGCGGCTCTTGCCGTGTACAAACTTTCTGGTAGACGGTTACGTCCATATTTTTTGTCGACTAGTTTACAATGAATCTGGGAACTATTCAGATGAATGGTTGTAGCCCTACTTCTGATAAACGTATGAACATAATTTTATTGTACTTATATTAATTATATATATATATATATATATATATATATATATATATATATAAAAGCATGATTAAATATTAAGGTGGGAGTAAGTCACCTATGTGCAAGTCACAAGTAAGTCTAAAGTCATAACGTCCAAGTCACAAGCAAGTCCAAGTTACTGGGTCATGAGGGTCAAGTAAGTAAGTCAAGTCAAGTTAAGTCACGTTTTTAGTTCAAGTCCCCTCAAGTCATCATGCGTGCGAGTGTTCTCTTCCTAAAGTCTTCATGTTCAGCGCCAATACACCAAAAAATCAATCAGATCTTAGTGAATCCATTTACATGCTTAGAAGAAGCATGAATTTATGATTTGATCCTGACACCAATAAAATTTGTAAAATTGTAAATAATTCACATAATCAATATGCTAAGCTGAACTTCTTTGTGTATATTTAACTCAAAATGTAAGGGATTTGGTCCAAAGACTATTTTCAGTTTTATTGCATTTGACATTACTAACTTGGTATCATCTGTGGCCTCGTATTAGGCTAAATTAAAATATAATAAAAAAACGCCCCTGGACGTCTGTCCGCAGAGTCACAGAAGTGTGGTCTAACGTGGCCCCTAAACCTCACCGGCTTCACAGACTTGAATCAGGACGTTTGGGCTCATGTTTTGTGTAACTTTAGAGGACAGTAGCCTTCGCTCTTTAGCTGAGATCACGTCAGAAATACGCAGCGCAATAAACGCTTTTATGGCGCTGAATGACAACGAACGTCATTTTTCAACAAGCTCAAAATAACTAGAACAATGCGAATATGAGCTCTATAAGCGTAAAGCTTGGACCGTGTAGGTTGCCTTCATGGTTTCATCCATAGTGTTCTTATCAATAATATCTTAATTCAAGCATTTAATACGAGCGATCGCTGTTATTGACCAGGTTCATTACTGCATGGGGCCTCACGGTGCAGGGGGCCTCACGGTGCAGGGGGCCTCACGGTGCAGGGGGCCTCACGGTGCAGGGGGCCTCACGGTGCAGGGGGCCTCACGGTGCAGGGGGCACTGTTGTGAAATCGAAAGCACATGGCTCATGTAAACACAAATGCATTTACGAGCAGTATAGCTTTTTAGAAATATAATTAACCGTAAAACTCAAGTCATTTCGAGTCATTCTGCTCAAGTCACAAGTCAAGTCTTTGTGGTCCATTGGTCAAGTCAGTCTGTGGGATTGTTCACTGTTTTAATCACACACTTTTAGCATATTTCTGAACCTACAGTTGAGCAACATCTGGCTAACAGTCAAACTCGGTAAGTTTACAACCAATTTACCCACATTTTGTAAAACGACTAAAGAATTCCATTTAAATGTACCAAATGAAAACACACTTATGCGCTAATAATGAATACACCGTTTTGATTAGCTTGTGGCAGCTAGTTTTAGCGCTAGCCTTTTGCATGTGTTTGTAACCTTTCTTCAAACCCTCCGCACAAAAACAGACAAGGCGTGTTTTTGATCAGTCAACTGCGAACTAAATTACACGTTACAATTTGCATATTTACTTTACAGTTGCTGCTCACCTCTTGTGCAAATGAGGAGCTCGTGGGCTGAAGCTTGTGACGCTACGAGGAAATGATGGAGACAGAAGACAACAAGGGTCATTTTTACATAAATACATTGGGTTTGTAATGCACGGTTTTTACTAACATTCACCTACGGGGGGGAAAACTGTTTTCTTTTAGTTTTGTAACAATATAAATAAGTATTTTATCCAAGGGGACATACTATTTAAAAGCCTTTCATGAGCTTTTAACCACGTCACAACGGTGGGCTCATCTTTAGTTTAATCAAAGTTGTATTTCTATTGATTCATGTTTGAGTCATCTTTTATTTTTCTGCATTTGAGTCCTCAGAAAATGTCTGTTCTCACCTGTCCACTATCCACGCCCACATGCCTGTACTCACTTACAATTATATATTAAATAAAAAATACAATTAGACTCTGGGTCATAGGCTTCATGTTGGGTTTAAAAATGTCACATAGCCAAATATTTAAAAATCTGCTTTTACGGTGAAATGCCCACCATGAAAAGCAGAGCGTTCCGAACAGGAAGTCAATGGACCTGTTTCTCTTAAAAGAAGGGAGGAATCCTTGTACCCGAAACACATGACTCATGTTGGCCTATTTGTAGTGACATCCTTACCTGGATATTAGTTTTACATGTACAGTTGTAGACTGTCCCAGGTGGGTCAACACTTTTTGGACTTGCAAGTTATCTTTTCAAATGATCTGTTCAAATGCTCAACCTTGTCATGTACAGCAACAACATCAGAAACATCCTCAGGTAATGAATGGCTTCTTCTACACACCCCACACCAAACCTGAAACTAAACTATGACTTTAAAAAGACCAAACAAGCAGTCATTCATTAACATGCTTAAAATGAGAGTACAAACATTTTAAAATACATGGGCAATGCACACTTTTACTCCCCTTTAGGCGCCTGCACTGGGACCAAACCTGGGCCAAACCAAGGCGAGTGTGAATTCAGATAACTGCATGTCACTTTAAGTCAATATCAGATTTAGCAACTCGCTGATAGAAAGAATGAACATAAACATGTACGTATATACTATATATCTTAGGACAACACAAGTAAGCAAAAGTCTGTGGTGTCTCCCAGATACACTGTACTGTACTTTAACGTGTGAAATGAATATGTGATTGCACACAATTTGAAAAAAGCAGCTTTTTGCTACTTTGTAAAATATTCTAAAACAATCTTGCTTTTGTTGCTGCAGTTTTGTTTTGCTGCGTTGTGCCTCATCGTTTTTTCGACAAAGGTTTGATGATGATAGACATATTCGGTGGTATGTGCATATAAATTGAATGTTTTGGATACTAGAGGAATGAGAGGCGGGCTTCTGTCATGTTTTATGTATAGCTGCAGTAAATAAGCAAATAGATAGCAAGGGGTCCTCTGATTTCTATGAATTTTAAATGTGCTGCGCTGTGCACAAATACAGCAAACATAATGTATAAACAAAAGCAGACACAGATATAATTCTTAAATTAAAGTGCCACGATCAAGTGTTGTCTGCAGATGTGTTCCAGGATTATATTTTTTCTTGGTTTTGACTCAAGATGATGCCCTTTCTGTAGTGATAGCAGCTGAGAAGTGAAGTCATTGCTTTTAAAGAGATTTTCGAAGTAGCTTGTATGATACTATTTCAAATTGCAGAACTATCGCCCATACATAAGGTAAATCTTCTGTGTTTCATACCGGGGTCGACCATGAGACTGCCCTCACTGAGCAGCAATCACAAATTCATCTGACACGTTTTGAAGAGGAATATATTGCTGAAGACAAAGGACTAGTGTGAAGAAAAGATACACACACAATGAATATTTAGCAAAAAAATCATATTGAGCATGTCGATATAGTAATGATTGGGGTTATAGTGGTTACTGCCACAGCTAGTACTAAATACAACACTACAACTTTTACTGCAGATACTTTTATACTAAAAAAATCGTTTTGTTGTTTGGTTTTATGCTTTGTGCACATTTTAAACATGACATTAACTGCTTGGTTAGAAGGCTTACATAATCAGAGAGTGTGTTTTGCTGTTGCAGAGTCTCATGGTCCCCTGTCGTGTGACCCAACATCTTCTATGTGCTTTATTATTGGAGGTGTTTTTAAAAAGAATGACTTCTGCGGCATCCTCTCCCTCTGACACTCCGTCCTCCGGCCACGTCGCATTCTTCCTTCTTTTGTTTGTTTTTGGCACCTTACACACGCCTCAACATTTAAATTCACCAAAGGTTTTCCTCCTGACACTCGCACACACACACCCACAGCAAAACATAATGGATGTTGTACACTGACAACATTAACATTATTATTGTTTTAAATACATGTGCCACTGCTTGTCTTCCCCTCATTTATTGCTGCGGTCTAAGAGAGGCCTGTAACAAGGGGACATTTTCCTCGAATATTTGAATAATTGCATCCATTGACATTTTGATTTGATTGCAATTAATCCTGCTCCTCATGTGCTCGTCTTAGTTTGTAGTCCTATTCCTCCTCTTAATTCTAATACTAATTGGCTCTAAAACTTGTGCTAATATGCACTGTAGGTATCAAAATGTTATTTACGTAAAAGTGTGCATTTATTATATCTTATTTATTTATCTTTTTAGGCTTGATTTGATTGAACAGCACAGAGGAGAGACAAGGATTGCCATCACCTCAGTCATCGGCGCCTGGACTCGTCCCTGCATTACGGTAAGCGTTCAGCAGCGACAGAAACGTGTAGTGAAATCATACTTGACTTGTGCACAGTTTCCGTCCCGTCTCTGGAGATAGCGCTAGGCCTCACTGGAAACCCTCTGAGGTGCCATCTTCACATAAAACACATCTATTCCCTCGCTCCTTTTATCTTTAGTTGTTTATTTTTACTCCGCGTCCCGGTCTCTTCGTCTCCTACGCAGTTTTCATTCACACCCACGTGCGCCGCGCTCAGATATGTGCACACTTATCCAAGGCTGTGTTTGATTAAGTCTCATGCATCCAGGGACGCCATGTTTCCAATGTACTGTCACAGTTTTTTTTATTTTTTTTTGGAAAATGGACAAGGAAAACTGTGAAATGTGGCCACAGATGACAATTCTCCTCAGCATATGTTCGACTGTGTGAGGGTGTGGGTTTATGTGTTGAAACAAAACACATGCTATGATGTGCATTTAAGTAAGGCGGTTGGGTAGTGGATGTCTGTACTCGGTAGCGACAGATTCAACTCTAGTTATCTTGAATTTGGGAGCAGGACTAGACCACACGCTCCTTTCCTCTCCGTCTTCTGGTTTACGTGCCTCTCTCGCCATCTCTATGATCGATGTCTTAGAAGTTGACATTATACAGTGGGGCCAATAAGTATTGGGCAGCTTAAACATTTGCAAGTTCCCCCATTTAAAAAGATAAGATAAGGTTTGTAATTTTCATCATAGGTACACATCAAGCGTGAGAGACAGAATGTTAAAAAAAAATCCAGGAAATCACATTGCATAATTTCTAAACAATTTATTTGTGGAAATGGGTGGCCAATAAGTATTGGGCAGCAAGAAAAAGTTACTTTTGATACTTTGTAATGTAGCCTTGGTTGGCAATAACAGAGGTCAAACGGTTCCTGTAGTTCTTGACCAGGTCTACACACACTTTGGTTGGTATTTTGGCCCACTCCTCTGCACAGACCTTTTCTAGAGCTGTGATGTTTGAGGGCTGTCGCTTGGCAACACAGAGTTTCAACTTCCTCCATAGGTTTTGGATTGGGTTGAGGTCTGGAGACTGGCTAGGCCACTCCAGAACCTTGATATGCTTTTTACGGAGCCACTCCTTGGTTTCCTGGCTATGTGCTTTGGATCGTTACCACGCTGGAAGACCCAGCCACGTTTCATCTTCAGTTCTCTGACCGAAGGAAGGTTTTTACCCCAAATGTCAAAATACATGGCCTCATTCATCTTGCCATTGATACGGACCAGTCTTCCTGTCCCTTTTGCAGAAAAGCAACCCCAAAGCATGATGTTTCCACCTCCATGCTTCACAGTAGGTATGGTGTTCTTGGGATGCAACTCAGCATTCTTCTTCCTCCAAACACGGCGAGTGGTGTTTAAACCAAACAGTTCCATTTTGGTCTCATCTGACCACATCACATTCTCCCAATCCTCCTCTGGATCGTCCAGATGGTCTTTAGCAAATTTCAGATGGGCCTTTACATGATTTTGTTGAAGTGGGGAACCTTTCGGGCAATGCAGGATTTCACCTCATGACGACGTAGGTGTTACTTATTGTCATCTTTGTGACGGTGGTCCCAGCTGTCTTCAAATCATTGACCAGTTCCCGCCGTGTAGTTCTGGGCTGATTCCTCACTGTTCTTAAGATCATTTGAACCCCACGAGGTGAGATCTTGCACGGAGCCCCACTCTGAGGTAGATTGTCAGTGATGTCATACTGCTTCCATTTTCTAATAATGTTTCTAACTGTTGATCTTTTCTCACAAAGTTGTTTACCAATTGCAGTTTGCGTTTCACTGTAATCACAGCGCAATTTCATATATGTGTTTTTATGAAATTGTTACAGGACATTTTTAACCCTACATGTATTGCTTGGAGTTAGACTTTTTTTGATCACGTGAACACAGGTATATGGGCGGGGATAGGCGGTAGGTGAAAACAGACATTTTCTGAGCACTAAAGAAATACAGGAATATTTAAACGTATTTTAATCAATCAAAATAAAAGTGTGAGAATGCAAGTAATGAGGAAACACTGTTCCTTAAAAGTATTTTTTACATAATATGACCCTTTTAATAAATTCATATTCACACTGTATTCTGAGGTTGTAGACCTTTTTAGTGAAGTGAATTTAATTTAATAGAATGCGTTGGAGTCAAGCAACAACTTCTGACAGCAACAATGTCTTAATATCCATATTGTAATATATGATTTTAAGCACTATTGTAGTTCATCAGTTCATTAGACAATTTTTAACTTACTATTGTTTCCTGTGATGTGTTTTTATGTTAATTGTTTTTGGTAACATTTGAAATATATTCTATATAGAGCTGAATTAATCATCCACTGTTTTGTAAGTACAGTCATTTCAGTACAACTGGTGCATCTAAAGTCGGTTCGTGGTACACAATTCAAGCCTCATATTTCACCATTTTGCAGTTGAAGTTTAGTGAAACCGCGCCCTCAGTTCCATACGTCAAATGAGGAGAGAACAAACCTCATTTGTCACAAATACATGAGCCGCTGTGAGGGAAATCGTGACTCTCTATCAGACAGACTCCTCAAAATGAAATTTGGAAATCTAAAATCAGATTTGAGTGTGGGTCGCCGCTGCCTCCGTACTCAGCCGAACAGGGATAATTGGGCAAATACAGTCCTTCTTCCTGAATGGATGTGACAGGCCTTTCCTCAGGCTCACCACTAGGGGGAGGCGGTCTCTTCCATCACTCATGACCTACAAAGCATCAGCTCGCAGACACAGAGCAGAGAAACAGACAAGCCTTTGATTTCTGCAGCAGTGAGATGTTTAGAGCTGACTGGGTCCATTCAGGGCTGTTATTTCTCAAAATGTGGTACTGATACATCTGTTGGTGCTGAAGAGTACATTGGCAAACCAGTTTTTAGGATTTTTTTAAATGATTTCGAGTGTAGACTATAGCGCTGTCGTGATTGGAACATTTCAAACTCATAATGATTTCAACCCAAACTAACAGTAGTTTCTTTCTTATAATTTGAATCTTTATTTGATGTTCTTATTAGGGCTGCAGCAATTAATCGACTAATCATGAATCAAGTAGTTTTGGATTTTAAAAAACTTTACAGTATCCGGACTACACAGACTCCAAAACACATGCGAAAAGACTTTTTGCAACAATGACAAAGATTATTAAATCAAAATGGCAAAAAATATAGAAAATATTTTTTATTTTTGTCAATAATACACTTTTATGTAAATATTCTTTCAGACTACCAAAATAATTGCTGTCGTTTCAGCCCTATTCTTCAGTAAAAACCTGCTCAAAAGAGTAACTAGTTTGACATTAGCTTTAGTATTGGTTAGTTTTTTGAGTTGAGTTTTTTGGCGACCCTAGAGTATTTTTTTACATAGTACTTTTTTTGGCATGGCTTAGTATTTGTTTTAGCCCTAGACCTGATAAGAATTATACATATATTTATTGTGGCAATTCTTGATCCCCTTTTTAAACTACATTTAGCATCCTTTCATTATTTCCATCATTCTTTTGTGATTTTAGTCCTGGATTAGTTGTAATTCTGCTCTGGTCTGGTGCTGATTTCAGACCTTTTCAGGAACTGGTTTAGACTTAACAGATTTAAAAGACCATTCCAAGTCCTTCTTTCCCACTCTTTCAGTTTTGACCATGTTTTTTTGTGGTTTTAGCGCTTTAGCTCTACTTTTAATGCTGTGAAGTTAAGTTTGAGTGCAACTGTGATACATATTCTACCCAGTTATTATGACAGAAAAAGGTGTAACTGTGAATTTCGTACGGTTGGGTCTAACCTTTAATTGTGTGAAGATGATTATAGATACTGTCAGATCTGCACCGATATTACAGACTTAAGGTGAATATATATGCACTTATGAGCTTCTATTTGAACAGTGCAATCAAAAGTATTTCAATCAGATGGTGAATTTTTTTCATTACTTTTATTTCTTTTCATTTTCCATTTTGATGCGTTTGCAACTGTGCTACGTTTTCTGTAGGGAAGTAAAACATTTATGATAAAATATTATAATTTGAGAGAAGTTTACTGTGAAAAATGCTCTATTCTTCTCCCTAAAAGTGCCAAAATTTGACATTTGTAAGTTAACTGTGGTCACAACATTCGCGTTATATACTGTATTTATTACTATTAGCCAAACTGTACACATTTTCCTTTGCATAATTGCGTACCCTGAGGTCAAGGGATTTAAAGTTAGCAAAAATACGCTCCAACTTTCAAAGCAAATGGTTGTTGTTGACCTATATTTCATACAAAAATGTAGGTTACTGTATTTAAAATGATGTGGGGTTGTTTTGCAGATTAGAATAAACACATCTGATTCAACACCTCCGTCACGATAGAATTAAATGGTCTTTTCTAACATAAATATAAAAGAACAGATGAAATGGTCTGCTCAGGTTTATTCTGTATGTTGTTTGTCATGAATCATGCTCTTTGTGTGGGAGATAAGTCACACAGGTGTCCAGGCCACAGCTGTGGGCCTTTAATGTCCACAAGTGCACTGGATTGAGCACAGACGGGATCAGGACTCTTTATCTCTCTCCTCTTTCTCTTTCTCTCTTATCTCACTGTTTCTAGTTAGCCTCACTCTGCTCTCCCACTGTCTCCCCTCTCTCTCTCTCTCTTGCCCTCCATTTCTCTATTGCTTGTGTCTGTTATTTCTCACCTCTCCCCACTCTCTCGCTTCTGTCTCTCTCCTTTCCTGTTTCTATCTGTGTCTCTTCGCTCTCTCATTTCTCCTCATTATATTTCTCTCTTTCTTTCTCTCATCCGCTCTCTCTCACTCCTTCTGTCTGGCCTCTCTCTGCTCTCATCTCTCTCTCTGTTTTTATATTCTTTCTTTCCTTTCTCACCTCTCCCTCTCTCTTCCCACTCTTTCTATCTTTACCTCTCTCTGTCTCTCTCTGACTCTGTCCATTCTCTCTGTCTCTCTCTGACTCTCTCCATTCTCTCTGTCTCTCTCTGACTCTCTCCATTCTCTCTGTCTCTCTCTGACTCTCTCCATTCTCTCTCTCTCTCTGACTCTCTCTCTTATAGGGATTGGACAGATTCTCGTGGATATTTTTGTCTTCACATTTGGTTTTGAAATTGTGCTCCACCACACGATTTATTTATCATACATTATGTCGTGCACGATCTTATCTCGTGGACCCCATCTTGTGTTTCGTCTCTTTCTCGGTCCGTGCCCCCTTTCATCTCTATCCTTCTTCTCTTTTGCTCACCCTTTCTACCTCCGCTTTATCCCCAATTTCTTCTGTCATCTCTTCCCCTTTCTGACTCTCTCTCTCTTTTCTTTCTTTCCTTCTTTCTCTTTTTTTCTCCCTCCTCTCTATTTTGATCTCTTTCTCTTCCCCTTTCTTTCTCCCTCTCTCTGTCTTACTGTGTGTCTCTCTCTCTCTCTTTTTCTCTGCTGTATCCCCTATTTCTTCAGTTGTCCTCATTCTCTCTTTCTTTCTCTTTCTCTCTCTGTCTCTTCTTCCTCTCTCTTTCTTCTTTCTCCTTTCTCCATTTCCTTCTCTATCTCTTCCCCTTTCTCCCGCTCTCTGTCTGTCTGTTTCCCTCCCTCTTTCTTGCTCTCTCCCTCTTTCTCTCTCTGCTGTCTCTCTTTCTGGCTCTCTCTCTCTTTCTCTCTCAAGAGGAGGGAGGTGGCGCTGATTTTCCCGTTTTGATGCGGTGCCATCCAACGGGCAGCATCTCAAAAATGAGGCGGCTGCTGATAATAAGCACACACACGGAGGATGCGCACCTATAAATAGCAGTGTAATGTACGGCACTTACACTCGCAGCACATCTCTGACACGAGCAAACATGCTTGGCTACATTAGCGCTGTAGCATCACTTTATGGCTCTTTGAAGATACAGACATTTGAACCAGACACTGTGCAGTATTAATGGGCACCACGACGGGTCCAGAATTTGGTCTTTTATCCTGGATGTCCCCATCTGGCGTCACAGCAGCACAGTCTAATCTCTTTTCCGCCCCGTTATCCCTATTGTCAAAAATAAATAAATAAATACATGTTGACCCTGAATAAATGCTTTATCTCACCTTTTCTTGGTTCATTTATGACACAATATATTTGTTTATGGTAAGACTGGGTGATATGGGCAAAAAAAACAAAAGCATTGATCAGTTAAAATTTTTGATTCAATAAAATATTTTCTTTTCAAAAAACAAACAAAAATGGCTTTCAGTACTGATTTAATTAACACGCTTTAAAGCCATTGCTTCCATATAAATAGTCATATTTCTTCTGCCAAGGTCTGAACTCCAAAACAATTAGCTCTAATTTAGGGTCAACTTTTCTTTTTTGAGTGTAGACAAACTGTAAGAACAAAAAATATTCAACTACTTTTTATAGCACATGTTTCTTCCTCTTTGTCTTGAGGGGCAAGTTGAAAATATTTAAAAATATTAAAGCTAATACTCTGAATGTTGTCAGGCTTGCACTGTTTATAAATAACTTATCCAAATTACAAAGAGTGTAAAATGATAATATAGACAAACTGCCAATAATATTACCCTAGTTAATAACAAAAATACCTGACTTTGTTTAAAATGATACCTCTACCTTCTGCTCTACAGGCCAAAGATTGAAAGTATTATTCATAATCAGGCTGCATCGTTTTGGAAAAGAATGTGATGAGTGATATGGCTCTTATTTACTGCATTATCGATCATTTCAGTTATATTGAAACTAAAATGTGCATGCCTTAACTTCAGACTCTGATTTAATCTTGTTTTTTGTCATTAACGCTCTTGTTCTGCCAATCTTAGACTTTATAAAAATGCTAAATAAATTCAATATTTTACATTTAAAAAACACATTTACACAAAACAACTGTACGTAACATTTGCATCATTCAATATTGCATTATGACATGATACTAGGATAATACATTTTGTTGTTAATTTATTTTAAAGAAGCTGGGGTATTTGTATTCTTGACTACATCTTTGGACTTGGATGTGATTTGCTCTAGCTGGTGATGTTTTATTCAGATTTATACTGCGGTGTGCACACTTACACACACTTTTGAACGACCACACCAGTATATCGCACTGTATTGCATTATGTTCACAATGTACCGTTCTCCACGCTCCGGATGCTCCCAATGCCGGCGATGTTGAAGGAGATTTAGAATTGTCACACGTTTGAACAGAGGCTGGCTTACTCTCTCCGGACACTACACATGTGTCTGTGGTTTGAAATGGAGGAAAACCAGTGCCCTTGTCTTCCCCTCGCTGCCCCCTGTGTGCGGTAGAAGCTTCATGCATCTTTTAAACATGAGCCACACATTCTCACGCTGCCTTCACGCTGGGGCAGAGGAGACACTTGAAGGAGAAACCACCATTAACCCAAGCAGCTGCGCTGTTTATGCTCAACTTAATCAGCGCTGTTCTGATTTTTTTACCCACCTTTTGTGTGGAATTCCCCAAAGTTTGCCTCTTCTTCACCGCAGGAGTGTTACCAAACATTGATATTTATGGCATCATGATGAAAGGTGACGGAAATATTGTCTACAAGATAATATATAGAAATTACTGTCTTGAATATATGCAGAATTAGTACATTCACGTTTTATTGTGCACAAAAAAAATGGAACAGAACAATATTCAGACAATATTTTCACATTGCATCAGACTGTGCTAAAACAAGCCTGTCTATAAATGTCTTGAGGTTCAAAATTGCACATAAAAGTTGAATTGAGCGTAAAATTAATAACAAAAGGGCAGAAATATCACTTTATACTTTATTATAGAAGACATTTCTTTGCCTTTGCTGTTTAAAAATAGCTTAACATCTAAACTAAAGGTGCATAAGGTAAAATTTCAGTTTTAATTTTGCAATTCATTCGCATTTGTGCGATACTTTAACCTCATCCAAGGCATTTACAGGCTTGTTTTAGAACATATCTCATAAACGGCAAATACTATCTGATTGTTGTCATCGTGAATCTCATAAATGATTGAGATAGATATATATATATTTTTGGTCGATTTCGCCCACTCCTTCACACTTTATTTGGTGTTACCTTAGCGTACTGTAGATGCATTGCTATGAATATTTTTTCCGCAACTTCATTTTGGCTGCTGTATTTACAGATAGTCATTGAAAAACTACATTTCTGAAAGGTTATGCATGTAGTTTATAAAGTACCACTTATATATTTCGTGGCGATTGTGTATTTGTATTAGTTATTATCATAATCTCCTGCTGTCCTTTCTCCAACCCTTTTAACCGTTTACCCACACAGCCGCCATCCTTAATCAATTTATTCAGCTTTCTCCTGATTGTTTCGCATCTTTTCTGAGGCATTCCCCAAATCCTGCCTCCTGCCTCGGCTGCTAACAGCTACAGTATAGCTCCGTTTGCGCTTCTCTTTAGGACGATTATAGCTGGACAGGATTCGAGGCTCAAGCATATGCCTCTCCTTCTGTTTGCCTCCCCCCTCTCCACTTCACCCTCTCTTACCTCCCTCTCTCTCTCTCTCTCTCTCTTCCCCTTACGCCATCCTCGTCTCCACGTCTCTCTTCCATATGCCTCTTTGTACCTATAGCTCGCACACGCCTCCTTTTTCCACCAACCGGCGTCTCCGCTATAGAGGCACGATGAGCATGTGCAGCCGAGGTTTCTCCTGGTGCTACAGCTGAAAGAACGTTTATGCATCGACAACAGCAGTACAGTACCAACCAAAAAATACATTGTTTTGTCATCAATAATGATAATAATTCCTTTGACTTATATAGCGCTGTTTGCACACTCAAAGACGCTTAACGTGCAAAGAACAGACGGACATGACGTTAGAGAAAGGCCAGTTTGAACGTTACAAAAGGGCGTCGTCTTCATTTCTGCGTTGTCTTGTGAACGGCCTGGATGCAGCAACGTTATCCACGCTTGACGGCACAGGCGGGCAATAAAGTACAAGGAAAAAGCACAAGTTTATTTCATCCGTCTTGTGTAAAAAAAAAAAAGATAACACGCACTGTTCTTTTATAGTTTGCACGAGTGAACACATTTCAGCATATGGGGCCAAACGTTTGCCAGGTGTGCAGCCAGGTGTTGAACATGTTTTATTCCGCGGATGAAAACAAATCTACTGTCATCCACTCGTCTTAAACCGCACTTGTGTCTGGCTTCCGCAGCTTTTATGATCCCGACAACCTGGACACTTCTAAACATATTGCTATACTTTTGTAAATTGATGTAATTCATAAGATAAGAATAACATGTCGGTTAAAAAAAAAACACGTTGTCGTCTTCATCAATCAACAGATAGCCTTTGCTTCCTGAGTGTTACCTGACCCCACAGATGTGTTCCAGAGAGAAAAGCGATAAGGTAAGAGTAAACCAGCTTCACCGAGACACTATTTCCTCCATGCATTAAGTCTAGATCCGGCTGCAAGTGGCCCCTGGATCATTTTACACCCAGTCGGCTCTAATGTATGTGCACCACCACTTAACGTTCGGGAAAATCGCTGCAAAAGGCTCATTTAAATGTTTGTACAAGCGTTTTGTTAACACAGGTGTCTCAAATGCAACCTCCATAAGAATAGAACTAAAATCAAACAGCAGAATTTATTGTTTAGTATTGTTTGCAAGATAATTAAAATGCAATCATGTTCCAGTCTAGGTAATTATATATATTGTTTTTCTAAGTATATGTGCTTTGTTGTAACTGTATTTCTATCTTTATTAGTATAAAGTATCACCTAGGGCTGGGTGATATGGAAAAAAATTAATAAATATAATCAACTTTTCTTTTCATGTTGATCAATCTCAGTTTTGTATTAGATTTGATTTGGCATTGTTTATTGTTTTTAGTAATGATTTCATGAACATAAACTATACAGACTTTTAATCTGTACCATTTAATAAAAAATAAATAAAAAATTCCAAATGTTTTTACTGACGATGTATTGACTGTGGATCCAATTGACAATTAGACATGATTGAATCGTGATTTCTCCTTCAATTATTTGCCTTGTCCTATAATCAACCCAAGCAGACTTTATCCCAGATTTGTTGAGACGACTTGATTTCCTATTGGTAAATCCTGGCTCAGTTTGATTCACTTTAGACTCGGGTTGGTCCTCTTTTAGTCCTGACTTAACCTTCGTCAGCTGTATCCGTGGTCTTGCTTAGTGCATTGCTTTCACATCATGGCTGCTCCTGCCTCAAAAGCATATGGTCCACACCCCTTGCCCTACTCTGTCTGATCACGTTTAAGATGATTGATGTGTCTGTGGACGCAGGACCAGCACATTACCGCCATGCCAGGAATCCAGAGATCACATTAAAGGGATGAAGAGTGCGCCCCAAACTGAATCTGTGGCATGAAACTCGCGGCGTTGTGCTTTTGTTAGTGATAAAAGAGCCTTTTTCTGATGGCGAAAAGTAAGTTATGACAGCTTCGAGTGGACACGTGTCTGTGCTCCGCAATGACAAATAAAGTGCCTTAGCGGCCTCGATGTGACGCCGTTGCCATGTCAACCAACAATCATCTTCAGTTGAAAAGGCGAAAGCTAAAGTGTTGTTCGTCCCATTATACTTTTAATCGTTTGCGGCGCATGCAGAAGGACGGCGTTGCTTTTCGCTTGTCCAGTCTAGTCTCTGTGAGCGGCGGTAACCATTGTATTATTGAGGAAAACAAAAGATAAACTTCCTTAGATGACTCTGTTGTTGAGATATTTTGTTCAAAAACATGTCATTTTCTCATATACTAACATAAGAGTGAACAAGTGACAACGACGTAATGCTATATTACTTTTGCTACAGTGTTCGGTTGGGCTGCTCAATACATTTTTGTAATTAGGATTCATGGGTTTTAGCTTTCTGTTATATGCAACATTTGAGGACTTTTTCTCATTTAGAAGATAAGATATGTAGTTTTAAATTGTAAATCGCATCGGATACTGCCCTATTTTCTCCATGGATAATCGAAGAAGAAAAAAACCCAACATTTTATTCTGTTGTGAGTGATGAAAGCGCTCCACAAAACCTTCAGCAGAGCCACTCATCTGATGCACAGTCGCTTTAAAAATCAAAAAACGTAACTAGTACTAAATGATGATCAGTCTATTTTTTACTACAGGCTAACTTTTTGACAGTAGATAATTTCAAATAATCATGATTTAAATTGCTTGGATTAATTCTCTTCCCATTACTGAGCAGACGTAGTGACAAACCAGGAAAAAGTGGGTGTGAAATGTGAGTTTCGCATTTTATTGTTTTGAATAATTATGATTACCGTTTCTGATAATGCTTCTTTGTTGTCTCTCTTCTTGGACAATTTACCAGCTGGTAGTTCTGTACATTCAATTATTCATGCCCATACGGTCCATTCATTCTGACAGCAGTAGCGTCCCACAAATTCGCTTTCAAATACCCGCAGTTCACGTCATCTGCTTATTTTTTGACACCACATTTCAAAGTACTTTGTCGCAAAAAAAAAAAAAAAAAAAAAAGCTGTTCCTAAGCGGCGTCCGTTTTAACAGTGCTCGCAGTCAGATCAGTAGAAGTCAACACGCATCAAGCTGGCATCTGGCAAATACCGCGCAGAAGATCTGCTGACGCCTCCGAAATCACGTTTTTTTTTTTTTTTTGGATCGCGGCGTGTTCGAGAGAGCAGATTGTACTTTGCCTGTTTATCCCACCTGGCTTCAGCTTGTCAGGCGTCGTCTCCCAGCAGGCACTTAGCCGTCCCCGTTCCCGAATCGTCACCTCCTTCACCTCCATCTCTCACCGTGCTATGTCCTTCCGTCCGCTGCATCTGTTAGTAATCACTTCTGTGGCATAAATACGAGGATATAAATAGCAAAAAAAGTGGCATCTGCATTGAATCTGTTGAAGTGGGGCTTTCAAACTAATGCAATATGGTGAACTGTTAAGTAGGCTTTCTGGTGAATTTGAGGAATTAGAGAGCTGCTGTTGAATTTGCATAATGTCTTCACGTATGCGCATGTCCCTATAGTTTTCCTCTGCCAGGTTCCTCCAGTGTGAGGTGATTTGAATACTGAATTGATTTGCTATTTTGTTTTGAATGTCCTGTTTATCCAGGCTTTGGGCTGGATCATGAAGCACTGTGGTGTCTAATGTGGCATTCAACTAAACGGTGTTATTGGGTCTGACAATTTGAACACGTTTTATAGCACACGCAACATTGACCTTGGAGTGGGCATTATATATCAACATTCAGATCGTATTGTGAATGTTGCTTTGAAGATTTGAATGCCAACAATATTTGAATATAGAGCATGTAATTTATAGTTAAAAATAGAAAGAAAAAATGCTTCTAAATGAGCTGATTTAAACTTTCAAGTAAAGGTACATTTGTGCTTCATTTTACAGACATCTCACACCTCAACCAATAATTTTAAAGACATTTTGACACATTTCTGTTAGATTTTTCATAATATCTTCTTAGTATAGTCCACAAACTATTGAGATATACATTTTTGTCAATATTGCTGACCGGTACATTTCCTTGCTAATGAATATTCAATTGACATTAGTGTGTATCTCAAAATTATCCTGATTTCAGCATAAACCAATATCTATGCAAGAAGAAACCAAACATTTCACCATTCTGCCTTCCATGTGACTGAGATTTACAGTTTTGAAAATGTCTTTCAAATGTCTTAATAAATAAATATAAATAATGATAATATTGGTGTTTTAGTCCTTTTTTTAAATCCTACTTTAGCCTTGGTTAGCGCAAGTAGTATAAATAAAGGCAAATTCACCTTTTATTGTTCTGTAGTCATAATGATAAATAATAAAACACCCCACTGATAGTATTATCTCCACGATTAAACATTGCGCTGTTCACAAATTGCTGGCTCTATTGTCCACCGAATACACCAATGAAGTTTTGTAAAAAATCTTGTGCTAGCTGTGCAAACTGTTGTTAAATTAATGTGTGGAAAATGTCTAGAAGTGATTATTATTGCTGAAAATGCACCTTAACCTCCCGCTACTAAAAATACTATACATCACCCTGTAACAAAGGACTTGACACGTCCATACCTCACGTCCTATTGAACGCTAACAGTTAAGTATAGAGCCCGCCGTGCATTTCACGTCTGAACAAAAGCGGCGGGTCTTCAGGCTTGTAGTTTGTCCTTGTGTGGCGGCGTGACATGTTATAATTTTATCAGATTTCCCCCAAAATTGCACAGTGTAACTAAATTGCAGCCCGTTGCCTTTTGTCTGCACGTCTCCTCTTGGGGTGGATCGGTTAGCGAGGTCCGCAAAGTGCCGCCATGGCTAGTTAATTAGTCCACCGAAGCTCATTTAAAATCCTTCCATTATTTAAAGTATATTTGCAAATCTAATTGAAAAGTTCAGCCCTGGGTAAATTAATTATTCTTGGGAGGTTGAGCGGAGTTTCCACTAAAACCATACATTATGTGAGGAAAGATTGACTGTGTGCATATATAGATATTTATCGCCCGTAGAAGTTCATCCCACAACTTGGCTTTTTATCTCAAACAATAAATCAATGATCAAAGAGCAGGCAGAAGATTTAGGATCGCTCGTAACTGAACATCTAATTATACCGACAGAAAATGAAGTGAAAGGGATTGCGTTACAGAAATACGAGGGAATATTTCACGCGTCTACTGTACAGCGGTGCGGATTTGCATTGCTTTTGTGGGTAAAGCGTGGGGGGATGGTGCGCTTCCCCTCCCTCGCCATAGCCCAGTATACATCCATATTGAGCGTACAGTAGCTCAGACACACCATACATGGATGTTCCAAGGGCACTCATCCAAGTCAAGTTCATTCAAGCAGTTACGTCAAGTTGAATGCGGGAAGAGACATTTCAGCGACGAGTGAAAAGGGGCCCGCGCAATTAAACGCAACTGACTCAGAATCGCTGAACTATTGCGCATCAAATTCCAGATTGGCTGCAGTTATTTAAGCGAGTCTTTTACGCGGAAAGCAGGGCTGTAATCCTTTAGCTGTTTAGTCGATTAATCAGTCGACAAAGTATTCTATTTAGATTCAAATGATTTATAGCAAAAAGGAGAAGATATGGAGTGAGTTAGCTGACGATTTTGGAGTCAGTCATGAGTTTAACCCAACTTTTCCAACAAGTAAATACACTGTTTACTTGTACTTTTCTGTATAAATAGTTGTATTTGCGTTGTTGTGGTCTTGGGTACAGTTTGGTGTTCACTACATGGAGGAACTTGATAGTTTTGATAGCTTTTGCTACTTGTGTAGACCTCAACATATATGTTCTGCATCGAGTCGCCTTCTTATTTCGATCAATTCATCTAGTGAATATTCTTTTGATTCACTGATTTGTTGTGTGGATTGCAAAATGCCTGTGAATTTATGAACGTTTTTCACTAAATTTGACCAATATGAGGCTAGAGTTAAGCGCTTGACGATGCTCTTTATGGAGTCTATTTACAGACAAAGAAGATTATTCATCAAAAACACAAAAAGTTCACGTTTTCTGTGTCATTTTGAGTTTTGCTCGTGCTTTGTTTGTGTCAGAAAACCTCTTCTCTCAGCACACGGCATGTTTTGGAGTCTTTGTGTACAGTTGCGATAATGATTATTTGAGGCTTGAATTAGATGACGAGTATCTCAAATATTGATTAGCTCGTTCCGGCCGTACTGCTCGTGTTTTCATTCTTCTCGTAAATGTCAATGCTCCTGGATATGTTTTAAAATGCGCACTGTGAACTGAATCCTGACTTAAAAACATACTTGTCAGAAAAAAAACGCAATTAGATTTGTTCTCAAAATCGTGCCGCCGTAGTAAGAGGTTTACATGACGTTGCCTGCATGTGCTATAAGCCTTATCTATTAAACATAGGCGTCCAGAAGGGCATCACTGCACTCTGAACCTACCACCACTTTTAAATTCCTTCATCTTCCACAAAGGCGCCAGGTCCAAAAATAGCGGCGGCGCGTTGCTCGTGGTGCTGTCGATAAATGATAAATGAATGTGTGATGGTGGAGTTTCTTCATGCACTGGGTTGTTCCCTGAAGCGGTTCTGCTCCTTGCCGCGGTGACGCCGGTTTCCATGGCAGCAACATCAGCACCAAACCTCCTCTCCCGCAGCCGCCGCTTCTCCTTCCTGCTACCCACTGTCTTTCGCCATCCTTCTGCCACGCTCTCCCGCCCGACAGTCCTTTTCTCATTTCTCCGGTTGATTTAATCCGGACCAGTGTGCGGCGGCCCGAGTGTGCGGCGGCCCGAGTGTGCGGCGGCCCGAGTGTGCGGCGGCCCGAGTGTGCGGCGGCCCGAGTGTGCGGCGGCCCGAGTGTGCGGCGGCCCGAGTGTGATTTGCAATAAGTTCTTCTTTGTCCATTGGTTGAGAATGTCTTCAAAAGCTCAACCTTCAGCAGATGTCGTGTGGTTTTTCATTTGATGATGTTATTTGGCAATTGTTGGTCAGGAAATTGTACTACACCACATATTGCACACCACATATTGCACACCACATATTGCACACCACATATTGCACTCCACATATTGCACACCACATATTGCACACCACATATTGTACACCACATATTGTGCACCACTTGGACATTTGACTTGATAGTTGTTAGTACTTTTATGGCTCACAGTATTGTAGAGTATACACTCTTGAAAAAAATGATAATGTAACCAAATCAACAAATCTTTCTATGTATTTTAATATAAATTAGTATCTGGAAACAGCAACTAACAAATTATTGTAATTATTAACTTTTTTTAAATGTTTAAAATACATTTATGTATTAAATAGTTTTCAAATATAAAAAACAAACAAAAAACAAGACACAGAGAATAAAACAAAACCAAAAACAAGAGTATCTGGTAAAAACATGTGGATAAACATCTGGCAGATGTCGTTTGGCCTGTTAGTCTCATTTACACCAATGTTTGTTAAATGTGTCAATTTTCTTTTGGTTGCTGTTCTCCTGCTGCCAAAAGTACCTTCCAAAAGAATCCATCTTATGTTTCCATTGCAGGAGTTTCATGTCCCTGATACATTGTTTTAGTCAAGTGATGCTTATGTTGAAAATAATTTGTTCTTTAACTTCCGTCCATTCAGTCCGTCAGACAATCCAAAAACACATGATAAGAATTTGCCACCTGGTGGACACAATTTCTCACGCAATAAGTGATTCCCTGTGCGAACAATGTGCACTTCGACCTGGTGTATGATGCGTTTCAGCTCAGTCAGGGTTGTCTGTCTGTTTCCATTCATTAGTTCAGGACAGTTTGATGCTGACTAAATGTCTCTCGAAACTGTCAGGTCTTGTTGTGCTTCAACTGTCGATCACGTTTCCAGGCCACTCCCCCCTCCCGATGACTTTACCCCGCCCCTGACTCTAACTCCTCTTTCTCAGCCTTAACTTTTCATACAAAATTGGCTCGTCGTCATGTGGATCCCTAACCTACTTTCTGTCTTTCAAAGTACTGGAATCTCCAATGTGTGAACGCCAAGACACGTCAAGGTTTGATTAGCAAAGCAAAGTAGCATCAGCATCAAATCTGTCCTCTCTCTCCACACTCTCTCCCTTCCCTCTTTGTCTCCCTGCCTCTCTCTGTGTTTTCCTCCTGCCTCTCCTGCTGTCTTGTTCTCTTTCCTTTCTCTCTCTTTCTCACTCACACTCACATTTTCTTTCCGCCTCACTTTCTCCTCCCTCTTCTCTCTCTCCCTGCTTTCTCCCTGCCTCTCTCTCACCGTCTTTCCCTCCTACCCTCTCTCTCACTTTCTCACTATTTCCTCTCTCTCTTATTCTCTCACCCCCTTTCTTTCTTTTCTCTCTCTCTCTCTCTCTGTCTCTCCTCTCTCTCTCTGTCTCTCTCTCTCTCTGTCTCTCTCTCTCTCCTCTATCTCACTCCCTTTCTCTCTTCTCCCTGTAGTCTTTCTTCTTCTCACTCTCTCTCTCCCTGACTCCCTCCTCCTGCGCCCACTCTCTCCCATCTCTTTCGCTCCGCATCTCCCTCCCTCTCTCCTCTTTCTCTCTCTCCACCTTCCTCTCCTCTTCCCTCCCTCTCCTCTCTCCCTCCCTTCCCTCTCCTCTCTCTCTCCCTCCCTCTCCTCTCTCCCTCCTTCCCTCTCCTCTCTCCCTCCCTTCCCTCTCCTCTCTCTCTCCCTCTCCTCCTCTCCCTCCCTCTCCTCTCTCCCTCCCTCTCTCGTTCTCCAGCCTCCTTCTCTCCCTCTCTCCTTCCCTCTCACTCTCTCTCCACCCCTCCTTCTCTCTCTCTCCACCCCTTCCTCTCTCTCGCTCCACCCCTTCTCTCTCCCTCTCTCCTTCCCTCTCACTCTCTATCCACCCCTCCTTCTCTCTCTCTCCACCCCTTCCTCTCTCTCGCTCCACCCCTTCCTCTCTCTCGCTCTCGCTCTCGCTCTCGCTCTCTCTCTCTCGCTCTCGCTCTCTCTCTCTCTCTCTCTCGCTCTCTCGCTCTCTCTCTGCCACCACACAGTAAGCAGGCCACCAGTTGTCATTTACATGGCACAGTTGGTCTCTAGCCAGGCTTTTCTCATCTCTGGCAGGCTTTATGTGGAAATTATGGAAATGTGACACAATCATGACAATACTAGTACTGCAGCTGCCTTCTCCGCGTCTCTCCTCCACACACAATACTGATTCCCTCCTCACCTGTCCTTATTTGACTCTTCCGCTGTTAGCACTTTGTTTCGCGCTCAGAGGAGGACTCACGATGCAGCCGAGAGATGCGTTCGGAAAAAGACGGGAACGCGGGACACTGACAAACCCATATGGCGCGTTGATAAGAGAGCCACGCGGTATCAAAAATTCATTATCTCTGTGGCGGCAACATGCTCTTTATGTCGAACAAAAGACTGACTGAACTGTGCTAATTGTTAGGGAAGCGCATGCCAGGGATTTTGCGCTTTGAATGTTAATGTTTTTGGTCAATGAGATGGAGCCGTGCTGATTTACATGCGTGGAATCAATGCTGCAGTGACAGTGGCTCAGGTGTCTATAGTCTGTGTGTGAACAATCCTGCATTATATTTGATTATCTCAAAAGGGTAATTCAAATGTCCTAATCACACAATTCAAACACTTAACTATTTGAATGCACATTTGTGTGTATTTGACTTATTTGACGAGCGACAAGTGGAATAATTCCAAGTGAACCGCGAACAAATGAAGATCCAATCGTTTAAGAATGTCAGTGATCCGTTTTTAACCAATGGTCCACTTCCAATTCTGTCAAGCTTGTGGTTTGGAGTTCTGAATTTCTAAGAATATATTTGAGTCTTTTTGTGTTTTATGGCACTGATTAAAAGTATGCCTTTATTTATGTTTATAAAATTGAAAGCCCACAACACGTTATAAAAATACATTGAATTGAAATACTGGAAAAAAAATTATTAATTTATTTTGCTCTTGTCACTATTTTTTAGTGTTTTTCGTATTTTTTTTTTTTTTTTAAGCAAATGAAACACTGGAAAATAAAGATTTTTTCCCCCCAAATAATAAGAATATCATTAGAAAATCAACACACTTTTTTGTTTATAGCGTGTGTTGTATGCCTTTTGTGTAGTGACCTAATCCCTACCAATAGACTTTGTGTTAATGGCCCAAAGCATTGATTACACGTTTGTTCACAGGCGGAAGATGTGTGATTTTAGTGTGGCTTGAGTCATTCCCATTGATGAGCCAAGAACAAATGTAGGTCGTATCTATTTTAAGTTCAGTTCAGGTGAAATATGACCCTCTATTAATGTTGACCTCCTGGACTTACCCTGATTAAAATTCAAGCCGTTATTAGAGCAGGAATTAGACCTTGCATGGTTCATACTGATCATGGGACCTACGCCAAACACGCTTTATGTTATGATTACAATGTTTTATATTAGACATTTTTAGTGACAATAGCTTGTGAGATAAGATTGCCATAAGATTATGCTCACTTGTGTGGAACAATCTTTCCTGTGGTGATTTTACCATATGTTTACCTTTGGCACATAAAATGCTTAAGCTTGGCAATGAAAGTCTCGCTGAGAAACCATAGTTTAAAAGCAGTGTTACAATAACGGCAAGGACCAATAGAGACACGATTTTAATCAATCAATCAATCAACCTTTATTTATAGAGCCCTTTATAACACTTAAAGTGACCAAAGTGCTTCACAATAAAAAAATTCAAGGCAATACAAAACATAATAACACAAGTAAAAACAAACTGTACAAAATAAAGTATCACTACACTATTTAATGTTGAAAGCCAGTCTGAATAAATAAGTTTTAAGCCTAGATTTAAAGTCTGTGATGGTGCGCATGTCAGGGGGCAGTTTGTCCCAGAGTCTGGGACCAGCGAAGGCTCGATCACCCCAGTGTTTGAGTCTGGTTCTGATTTGTCGACCTTAGAGCCCTGCTTTAATACAAATAAAAGAGAACGTTTTGAGACCAAAAATGTGAATGAGTCTTTTTTTATATATTGGTATATTATAGGTACCCCAGGTCACTCTTGATAAAGATGTCCCGATCTTAATGGTTTCTTTCTGGTGAATAAAGGTTAATTAAGAAGTAAATAGATCTTGTCTTGGTCTTATGAACCCAATCCTGTGGGAAATCGCATCTCATTACACCTTTATTTTGTTAGTAATGTTACTCTGTGTGCTTCTGTGTAATTCTAATATAATAATGTCAATGATTTAGGTCATTTATGGTGGGTTGAGTTGTATTATATAAACTAAATGCAAATGGAAAGTGGGGTTTCATTTATTCTCACTAGCCACTTCAGACAGTTGGATTAAAGATTTTACATGGGAGTTTTCTAGCTACGTTAGTGTATTTTGTACATTTACCATCATCAGACATGCCTTTTATAAAAAAATAAAAAAACATTCAAAAACGAAATTCTGTCTTGCAAACTCACAAAATGGCTGTTTGAATAGGATTTAAGAAACAATCTACCTACTCGGTATTTCGCAATACTTTCTTCTAAATGTCTTACCTCTGAACAATGCAGGCAGCAGTCTGAACCGAGAATAGTTTGTTCATGAGATTTCAGAACCAAAGAGGTGCAGCTGGAGCGGTGTAATGTAGAGGCTTGATCTCAGACGCAGCACAAATCAATAGACCGAGATCTGTGTGTGTGTGTGTATGTGTCTGTGTGTGTCTATAGTGCGCCTCATTTGTGTTTGAAACCGTTTTAAATTCACTAAACGTCTTTTCTCGAATGTGTGCGTGTAAGTGAGCAAAGAACCACCACTCTGGCTTTTCAAACATTTTAGAGGATCCAAGGCCGTCCTCTCGTCACGTCCTTGAGTCGACCTGCAACAAAGAACTGCAGAGGACATTTCACAGTCACCTTTGTCCACAACATTGGGTTTGACCTCAGCATAAAGTGGTTTTCCAGTAGTGCTTTAAAAAAGACCCATTTTGGTGCCCCGTTTTGTTGTAAAAGTCACATTGGAATTGACTCAATTATAACTTTCCACAGGTTGGCATTGTTCTTTAGTCGTTGACTTCAAATTTATTTTATTTTCTGTTTTCTTTTGGCTACATATTTCCCAACATTGTCAATTAATACACAAAAAAGTGCCAGTAAGATGCTTTGAAGTTGTGATCCATTGTGTCCAATGTTTTTTTCTCCAGTATATCTGCTGTCAGACTTGGATTTACTGACATCCCTTTGGTGACAACATCTATTTTTTAAAGTTAGTTCAGTCTCAGTCTGGTCTTCATTTTCATTTCAGAGTTCAAATGGGCGGGATTGACAGGTGGATTAGCCAATCAGGGACATGCGTGGTCCGTCTGTATCGAAATAAATATGCAAATGTGTATTCTGGATCCCAGGCAAGGTGGGAGGAGCAAAAAAAATGTAAAGTGCTAAAGTACGCTAGTTTAAAGTAATGTGGTACTATGTGAATATCTCAATAGTCTTAGCAATATTCAGTCTAGCAGAAATGTGCTAAAACCTTTCTTTAAATGTATTAGTTGAGGTTTAAGTATCTTTCAAATGTTATAAACAAGTAACCACAAAAGTGCAAAAATGTCCTTTTTCTCAGTTTACAACCTAAGATTGTTACATTTTTTATAATTTTTTTTTTTTTTTTACTTGTCTAAACAGTGTATATATAGTTGTATCATTGTGCCCAGCTATTGATACTAACCTCATAATTAAACTATATTGTCTGCCATCTTTGTAGTTTATTTATATAGATGTGCAACCCCCCATTGTCCTCCCTCTTCAATCCTTTCACCATTAACCTTATTTGACTTTGAAAATGAAAATTCAGTACGAGTCTCCCTCCTGCCCTCCGTACGGCCCGATACTATCAGTCTTAGCAGCGTTCCTTTGCTGCTGCGCCTGGAGGAGCTCGCCGCAGCCACAGGGTAATCGATACTGACTGTAAATGATGTCTATAATGGGACGCTGCTCTGATGGGGCGGTGTGCAGTGGAGGAGATGTGGTCTGCGCCTGGGATAGGGGTGCATTTGATCCTGTAGTGTTTGTCTGTGGCGGTGCAGGGTAACGGTGTGCGGGTGTGTGTGATGGAGGTAATTGAATTGAGCTCCAGGTAAAGCTTGTGTAAGTGTGTGTGGGTCGTCATGGGGGAAACGGGATCCTCTGACTGTCTGCGCTGAATGAATGAACAAGTGATCAAGGTCTGTAGTCTGGAACTGTACATTTAAGAGAGATGTCAATACTGTTTAAGTTCAATGCTTTTGTTTGTTATGGAGCTCAACAGTAAGTGGGCATTATATCGAAATCGATAATATTGTCAATGCTGTTTTGAAGATATGCAACATTTGAATGTTGAGTACATTGTTTATAGTACTACAAAAAGAGCTGATTAAAACCAAAAATGAAAAAAGGTGATATTTCTGCCCTTTTGTGATTCATTTTTCAAATTTGTCTATACCACAACTAATATATTTAAAGACATTTCTGCTGGATTTACATCATATCATTTGAAAAATCATTGAATATCGTTATCTGTATTTGCCAAAAAAGTTCCAGAGGCAAGGCAAGGCAAGGGCTTTCTGTGGGCTGGAACCTTATAAACCTTAATGTTCAAAACACTTTTAGACCAAATTTAGGTTTGGACATTAGTTACCACAAATCTTCCTCCGCTGTGCCTTAACATCTGAATAGGAAAAATTTATAGAAAATGTACCCCGCTTAACCCCTCTAATCCCCCAAATTATTGTGCGTCTTTTGGCTAGTAACTTCACCCATAAATGTGTTATTTGGACTGTTGGGTTAATAAAGATTCAAAGATCCTATATTATGTATTTTTTCCGTTTCATAGTCGACCCTAAGGGCATAGTTGATTATAATAAGTGTTGTGCAACACCCATAAAATATCACCCACATCTTGGACCCACACACAAACTCGGAAAGGCAGACGCCCGACCCGTGACGTAGTCTCAGCGTGAGCATGCGTTCCCCGCCCACCCCGTGACGTAACCTAGAGTGGAGGACGAGGCGTGCGCCGTTCAGCGCCGGTACACAGCGGCACATGTCAGCTGCAGCAGCGTTGGAACTAACTGAAGCTAACTGTGCCTAAATAGCTGCGGTTCCTCTGGAGCGGTGGGGCGGGGGGAGGGGGAGGGGTGGCGTGTTACAGGTACAGAGTGCTTCCTGGAGGATGGGCTGAAACAGGGAAGCGTGTTGCGGCACTCACCAGGGTGATGAGGTCATCCTGGTGAGTTGCCCCCGTTCGTCTGCTCACCCGAGGGGAAGGATAGAGACTATTCTCTAGATAAAGACTGCAGGAATCAATCAAAAAAAACACTTTGGGCACATACACAAAGTACCAATAGCACTGTAAGAAGGTAAAAAGTCAATTTTGCACGATATAGGCCAACTAAAGAAAACATTTTATGTTTCCCTCAATCAAAGAGCTAATCTACAAATTAGTTATTAACTGTGTAACCTTCTGGCGGGGGGAACGTCCCCTGCATGATTCTATGCAAATATAACATTTTATGTGATACTGTGTAATATTACAGCTAAACGTACCACATTTCCATGGAAACAAGCAGGAGGAGGCTCCTGCTCAGAGTAAGGACGCAATCTTTTAGGCTTTAAGTGCAATAAAAACATCAATGAATTACATGTTTAGCTTTGGATAGTAACAACACCGCCTACATACTTGGGCTTGGGAAGACGATATGAAATTGCCCTGTATATACTGTAGTGCGTACAAAATGTATGTGTTATTAATGTTGATTGGCATTAACTGCTAGAATAGAATAACATGCACATATTTGTTACATTTTCTCAAACCATCTCAGATTTAAAACAGCCTCACTGACACAGCACCATTATCCGACTTCCTTGTATTGATTGACAGGTGTGATGACCAGCTCCTGTGCTCCATTGATTATGCTGAACATTTGAGTTGCATTTATTCAGCCCAGGGGCTCAAATTTACACTTGTGTTGCCCACAGACCACCGGAGCTGTACTTTTATTTTATATTTTATTTTTAGACGAGATAATATGAGGTATCAAAACCTGTGGTTAAAACTTTCTGTATTAAATTGTCTTTGCGAATGGCCCTTTCAAAAGTTGTTGCTAATTTACAATCCCCCTTTTGATTGTTGAGTCAAACCCTCTCAAGATTGTGTCTCTTAACTAATCAGTCATGTTTATTCCCTCAAATGAAACGCATGATTGAGAAAATGTGCCTGATTTGATCCTTCTGACACTCGCCTTTTGCCTTGACAGTCACCTCGAGGAGTTTGTGAGAAAAATAGTAAGAAATGATAAAAGCCTGATAATGTCCTGATAATTGACTTCATGTTGTATTGCTAATCTCCTACAAAAACAAAACATTTATTATGAATGTGTGCAACTGAAAATTAATTACCAGGAATCAAGACTATACTTAAAAATCTTAACTTTGCGATGATACTGCCCGAAAGAGCTGAGAATCAGATCAGAATTGGAAGCAGAAAAATCAGAAAAGGTTTATTGCCATTGACAATGAACACATTTCACAAACATAGGAACTTGTTTCGGCATTAAGGTGCAACATAAAACACAGAGCAATAATAAAAACAACATATAAGATAAGATCACCTTTATTTGTCCCACAATGGGGAAATTCCAGTGTTGCAACAAAGGGTACAGAAGCAGAGAAAGCACAGTATAATAATAAAAACGGATAACTTAGAAAAAAGGTAAACACTTATAATCTTTATAATAATAACACTCTTATTTACAGCAGACATATGGACAGAAAATATTGCACAGGGATATATGAAATAAAAAGTTCATGAATCAAAGAAAACAATTTAAATTTACTATAGGATAAAAATAAAAATCGGCTTACTATGTAAACAAAAATGTACAGTTAAATTTACATGTGTAGTGCAGAAAGTGAACAGTGCAGTGAGTGATTGATTAAATTCTAGTTAAAGTGGCAAGTGTTTGTAATTTACCCTATTGCTTCCACTCACTCGAACACAACTGTAGATGCACTTCTTTGCATTTGCTCGCCTTTCTCTTCTGTCCTTTCCACCCTCTGCATTAACGCGGAGCAGTGACTCACACGATACAAAAGACATGCATTAGACTCGCACATTGATAAAAGGAGCTACAGCGACCGGGAGGAGGTCAGCACTCCCCCAATGCTTTCAGCTCAAAACTTACGGATATTTCATTATGATGTCGATTGAATGTTGTTATTCGAATCTAAAAACCAAAGGAGAATTGAGAGTTGATGTTGTTTGGTCAGTGGCTGCTCCTGGACTCAACAAGCTCCTTTGAACATCAGACTGGCTGAGTCACTTCCTGTTTGGAAATGGATTTTGTTTTTTTTGAGAGTTGACTCTTACCGTTTTGATGTTGCTTTATTTCATGTCTTTCATGTTTGTTTTCTTAAATGTACCTACAAGACTTTGGTCAGCTGTGTTACAGTCCTATAGTTATAAGTAAACTGCAACGATTAAGCAATTAATTATGACTAGTCGACTATAAAAACAAAATTTGTTGTATTTTGTTAATCGTAATCGTGAACTGGCAGACTCTAAAATGCATACGAAAAGACGTTTTTATAACAAAGACAGCAACATTATTAGATCAAAATCAAAAGAATAAACAGTTTCTGACAAATATAATAGATTTTATTCGTAAATAGTACTTCAGTTGCCATATTTCAATGGTAATGTATTTAAAAGTATCGTTGTACAATAGAAATCATTCGCATTATTCTAAAATAATGGGTATTTGCAGCCCTCATTCACTCGCCGATGGTTGAGGTTTCGCACAAAAAAGTATTGCACAAAAAAGTGACTGTAAAATGAACCATACACGTGCCCGGAACAGAAATATCACCTGACACCTTGTTTGAAAGCTTACACTGCAAGTTGTTTTTATTTCCAGTTTAATCTGCACTTTTTACTCGGGATGGGCCGCTACCGATATTCGATATTTGTTTTGCTGTTGTTGCTGATAGCTGATATTTGCCAATAAAGATATTTCTATTTTAAAATCTTTTCCTTTTTTTGCATGATTTTGTCAACATATAGCCATATATTTTATATTTTATTGCTATTCTCTGTTAAAAAAAAAAAAAAAAAAAAAAAAAAAAAAAAAGATTTGATACCAACAGTGGATAACCAATATATCACTCACATTTTTTTACAGTCTATCAATTGTTATAATTTTAGACAATGTACTGTATTTCTGTATCTATATTTCCACATTTTAATATATTACATTTTTGGATCTGCCTCATATAAACTCTGGTGTAGCTTCTTGGCATTCAGTCGCCTCCTTCTTTCCAAGCTGAGACAAATGTCCTTCACTTCCTCCCAGCACTAACACGGCGCAGTGACACAGACACAGACACACACACACGAGCGCCATAAGGGTTAGAGAAACACACACAGCGACATGCATTAGACTGTCACATGTATCCGTGTGGACAAAAGGCACTGCAGTGGCCATCCATGCATTCAGACCACACATGGAGACCGTGCATGCTCTGCTGCCCATCGCTGCAGGCGGAGGCTTCACTGTAATCTCCTCCATAATATGAGTCCAGCTCTGCCTGTGCCGGGCGCCCAGAGGAGCGGCTGCTGCAGCCTTGTTTGACTGGGACAAGCGCGTTCAAGTGCACAATGACAAAACACGCTCTCACTATTTTACCTGACAAAAACATGCCTCTGATAATCATATAAAAAACAATATCCTTAGCCAGATCTCTACATTATCAATGTATTCACTTTTTTAAGGCACTGTATCGGATTGTTACTGTTTTTACTTACATATTTTTACTTACATATTTGTACTTGTGAAATACAGACCTAGTTTATTTGTGGTCCAAAATTATTCCTCACTTTGCTAACACGTTCCTAGCATCCTAATTATTCACTGCAATGACTTTCTAAGCGATTTTCACAATTTCTAGAGGCCAGAGTGAGTTTTGTCATCACGGTAATGCTAGCAAAAATTTGCATGGGAACGCCACACTTCCTGTGTTGAACGTGCTACAATTAGATGCAGACAGCGCACATCGGTCTCATTTCTACCCTATACGAACTGCTTTCACAATATTTCTGTGCTGGGCCAAACTAATTTTGCTCAATGCAACCACGTTAACGGTGATATAGCTATTCTACACTCTTCAAAAAAGGTCCAGACAAACCTTTAGTGCTATAATTTAGTATAATTTAGTCATCTTCCAACGAATTAAGGTTTTTGAAAGCATTTTATTACGGTTATTTTCTTCTCGTTCGCTGCACTAAAAGGAAACGAAGGATTATGATCTTTCTGCTTTTTAGTGCGGCTGCAACAAAACAATGTATTGAAATCAGGGCAGGCAAAAGAGTTTCAGTTTCAATCAATTTACTTTATTACAGACAAAAAGGTGGTCCATAATTAAAAGAATACCTGATACAAAATACACAACAACTAAAATAGTCCATAAAATGTATGAATGATTATAGAGTCTCTCCCTATTGTCATTGAGATTACTGAGACTTTTGCTGTTAGTTATATCATGGTGTCACGTGTAAAATAAATGCAAACTATTATTCTGTGTTCCAAATCTAAGCGATTATGATTGTGGCATTGAAATATCTTGCCTTTTCCTCAGTATTGAAATTGAGGTTTAAATGCAATAAAACAATAGTTTGAATCGTCCAGGCATACTTTTAATCTTGCCATATTGCTCGTCACACACGCCTTCCTACCATTTGAGGACTAGACTTGAACGGCAGCCAGCACTCCTCGCACGCCGCGCACTGGTGATTACTGTGGACACATATGTCGCTTCCATCTTTGCCACTCCTCGCTGCGTTTCTGCCTCTTTGCGTCGCTCGTCCACGCATCTCCTCCGTGTCTCCAAAAACGTCTGACGAGCCCCCGCTGTGCCCACTTATGCGTCGGCCGCGTCTCTGTCACCAGTCTGCGGAAAGCCTACTTATCGCAAAATCTATTCCTACTACTACGTCGCTACAGCGGCGCACGTCAGAGCGCAGTGAAGGATGGCCCTGAAGTGTGGCAAGCATTTGCGTTTGCCGTCGCCTAGTGCCGTGTGTCAAAACCAACTGTCAGCTCGAGCGTTAATAATTATCCTAAATCAACTGCGCTTCAATTATACATGGATATTGGCGCCAGTGAAGTCGACTCAAATTAAAGTGTCAAATGAGCAACGGTGAAATTATATATTCATAAAGTCATTGCCGTAATAAGAGATATATCAACGGGAGAGTATCTGATTCAACGTCTATTCAGTGTCTGAGGTGAAATGTTGACCGTCAGTGACTAGGATTTTTTCAATTATAAAGATAGATTGATGTTTATTCGTAGCCGTGATTGAAATGGCGACTCTTTTATTAGTCGAGTTCAAAAGGCAGGGGAACATACAGACAAATTACAAGTCATAGTGTGCAATCTCGCATAATTCATTCCAAGGATACCACTCTATCTTTGACTACTTTATATTATTGCATTTATTACAAAACAAATTCTGTTAATCTTATGGCATTTTTATTGCCAGTACTTTAAAAAATAATCCTTATAATGCTGTTATTCAGGATGCCCTTGACTTGGCATTCGTGAATGGATTTATCTTCTCCTGGAAAAAGTAATAATGACAACATTGAAAGAAATAAAGGTGTCGTAGTAGCTGAACTATAAAAACATAACTACATTTATGTGACCAACTTTAGGGTTTTAAGTTTAGTAGAGGTCCTGTTACAGTGGTGTGAACAAAAACCTCTATTCAAACTATATTTTGTTTGAATTGAAGTCTCTAGATAATCATTATTAGTCTGACATTGACTCAAATAAAACAAGTGAAATACAGTTTAATCCCTATAAAGGATATTGTGCCATAGGGAAATGTATCCTCTGCATTTGACCCATCCTTTAACTGGTGCTAAAATATTGCAATATCTATATAATGGGATACAACATTTGGTATTACACAAGCAATACTGTAGTCTTGTTTAGAGAAATTAAACTTGTTTATGCCAAATATATGACATAGTCGTGCCTAGTCTCTCAGTCATCACAGGTTGACGTCAGTCACCGCTTCTTCAGTCTCGTAGTGTGGAGCAGTTACAACTGGACTCATGCGTGTAGCTCCAGTCACAGTCGTTCAAACGTGCTTGAGTTTTAAGGCCAATTTGGACGAGCGGAGCCCAGCAGCCAATGAGAAGCTATGGAGGAGACACTGGCGACACTGGCGACACTGGAGACACTGGAAACACTGGAGACACTGGAGACACTGGAGACACTGGAGACACTGGCGACACTGGCGACACTGGCGACACTGGCGACACTGGAGACACTGGCGACACTGGAGACACTGGCGACACTGGAGACACTGGCGACACTGGCGCACTGGCGACACTGCGAAGAGACACTGGCGAGACACTGGCGACACTGGCGACACGAGACACTGGCAGACACTGGCGACACTGGCAGACACTGGCGACACTGGCGACACTGGAGACACTGGAGACACTGGAAAACATTGAAAACACTGGCGACACTGCGCGACACTGGAGACACTGGCGACACTGGAGACATTGGAAACACTGTGAACACTGGAAACACTGGGAACGTTGTCTGGGCTAAAACTTTCCATTTTCATTTTTACAGAAAGAACAAGCTATAGCACAGCAAGGCATATACTTAATATTCCTTCTGAAACATCAGATTAATTGCACTAATAAACAAACCATTTCATTCACTGCGTGGTTCTCCCTCCCTCTCTTTTCTCCTCCTCTCCTGTGGCTCACGTCAGCCTCATGTTTTCCTCATGTCCATCTTCTTCACCTGTCGCCACTTTTATTGTCCTTTGCAGAATCCTGAGTGAGTTAGCGTCACTGCTGGCACCACAAATTTGAACTGTTTAGGTCGGCCAAGGGTCACATGATGCTGTTCAATCCAATAAAAAGTCTGGAAACACGACAGCCTTAATAAAGTAGTCATAAATTGCACCCTATAATTATTATCGACTGTAGAGTAATCATTTTGTCTCCGTCTCTCTGTAATCACACTCAGTCCAGTCGTGTGTGTGGACCCTCCGCATTCTAAATCTCTCACAACTGGGAAAATTTGTATAGCGTGTCCCCGGCTCTGAGTTTATGGAGGCAGGTTAACAAAGCAATACTGTTGTTAAAACGACTTTGGTTCTTGATAAACAATGATATTTAACAGATTTATCACATACAATAAATCGATTATCGCATGTATGGCAAAACTGTGACATTATTGTACCGTGAGCCATGTATCGTGTGTCGTATAGAAACATGAGGGACCTTGCGATTCCCACCTTCAACGCTGCATGTGAGGCGCAGTGAGGGTCCATCTCCAGATCTTGAGCAAGGTTTGGTCAGGACCACACGGGTAGAGGATTTTCCTATTGAGCATGTCTTAGCCCCATATATTCTTTGTTTTTACAGGGCACTCGTCTGTCTCATATCACAGTAATACGGCTCATATTAGTTTGTGTCTTGCATTTCCTGTTCGTCCTCGGGCTGTGTCCATGTGTGTGCTCTGGCTGTGGACATTTGGTTATTACTGCTCATAAAAAGGCCGGCCTGCACATGATTGCTGTTGTGAGATTGCCTGTCTATGATTGTGCCTCTATGACATCATGCACTTTGATGGCATGGTATTATATGTGACCTTACATCGAAAAGACTGACATGTATCTGCTATTGAACTAGAATAAGCTGTATGTCAAAGCTATTTTCCGAATGCGAGATGATTGACAGTCCAAGACATATTGTGGGAGAAAATGGTATAAAGCCTGTGGGAAAGCGTGTGACCATGCAACTTCATGACAGGTTTTATTTCGTAGATAAATTGAGATAATCCAAAACGACTTTGATCGATAAAAACAGATTTTTTTTTGTCAGTTAATATACATAATCCTACATGCATCTTTAGTAAAGTTAATTTCTATGTTTCTAAAACCATGAATATAAAATACATTTGTGGGTCAAAGGCAATCGGAACTTCAGTTAATATATTAAGATTATTTGAAACCTAGATTCTGTTTAAAGGACTGTTGAACTGAACTAAATACTCATCTTGTAAAGATACGAGCTGAAAAAAAAGAAAGAAAATTGAGGGACGAATAACAATTCCGAAAAAGTATTGAAATCTGGTCCCGAAAACTGTTTTTCTTGTTCTCTTCATTTGATGCCTGTGTGTGTCCTGAGCACACCGTACTATGGGCAGTGTCATCACAAATGGTTAAAATACAGAAAATGGTATTTATGAACATTATCATCCAGTTTTATGGTTCCATATAATGATTAATACAGGAATAGGTACCAGAAACTTGTTAAATTTATCAAAGACAGGTATTTGTTGACAAAAATGCCCACAACATAAAATAATCTGCTATAATATAATATAATAATCTGATTGATCAATAATCATAATGCGATTGAAGATGTTGTCGATGGTTATCTGTCTGTGGTGATTGAGATTGAGAACCATTTTGGGGACAATTGACCGTCAAAACAAATCATCTTCAACATGTGGGCTTATAAAGTACGAAACTGGGTCCTTTTCCAAATGAAATTCGTGTTTTTCTTGGTTGAATGCAGATCATGGCGTTACCCCACCTCACCCTCTGGCTCACCCGCGTCTCCATAGCAACACCTAGCACCACCTGCTAAACTAGAAACTGGCGAAAAGATGGAGAAACGATCCATAAATCTGAGCCTGATCATTTTCCTCCAGAATAGACCATTTTGGCACTAACCCACGCACGGAGGAGGTTTGATGGTTTTCAACATGGCAAAAGAAACTATTTGCTCTTTGTACATTTGTTGATTGGCAAGTCTATATCAAGAATTACATGGATATAATATGATTTGGTTTTCTAGAAATGCAATATAACATTGAGAAACGAATGCAAAGAACTCAGAACTCCACAAAAGCTTTGGGTTTGTCTCGCATTGACACCCAAACTATGACCGGAGTCAGGACTAAACATGGACCAACCTCCTGCTGGTGCCAGAGTCAAGGACTAAACATGGACCAACCTCCTGCTGGTGCCAGAGTCAGGACTAAACATGGACCAACCTCCGCTGGTGGCCAGAGTCAGACTAAACATGGACCAACCTCCTGCTGTGCCAGAGTCAGGATAAAACATGACCAACCTCCTGCGTGGTGCCAGAGTCAGGACTAAACATGGACCGACCTCCTGGCTGGGCCCAGAGTCAGGACTAAACATGGACCAACCTCCTGCTTGGTGCCAGAGTTCAGGACTAACATGGACCAACCTCCTGCTGTGTGCCAGAAGTCAGGAACTAAACATGGGGACCGAACCTCCTGCTGGTGCCAGAGTCAGGACTTAAAACATGGACCGACCTCCTGACCTAGTGCCAGAGTCAGGACTAAACATGGACCGACCTCCTGCTGGTGCCAGAGTCAGGACTAAACATGGACCAACCTCCTGGTGGTGGTCAGAGTCAGGACTAAACATGGACCACCTCGGTGTGTGGTCAGAGTCAGGACTAAACATGGACCGGCCTCCTGCTGGTGCCAGAGTCAGGACTTAACATGGACACCTCCTACTGTGTGCCAGAGTCAGGACTAAACATGGACCGACCTCCTGCTGGTGCCAGAGTCAGGACAAAACAATGGACGGGACTAAACATGGACTGACCTCCTGCTGGTGCCAGAGTCAGGACTGAACATGGACCGACCTCCTGCTGGTGCCAGAGTCAGGACTAAACAGGGACTGACCTCCTGCTGGTGCCAGAGTCAGGACTGAACATGGACCGACCTCCTGCTGGTGCCAGAGTTTAGAGCAGTCTTCCTGAAGATGTGAGACAGGCCTCGACTATGACAATGTTCTGTTTAGCTGTGCATGTGACTGAAATGATTTTATTTGCACTCACTTCTCTTTGATGTCTTTGTGAATTTACTGCATTTTTACTGCATTTTTTCCTCTTGTGTGAAGCTCTTTGAATTGCCTTGTGTACGAACTGTGCTACAAATAAACTTGCCTTGCCTATTGCTGGGCCCTTGTGTATTTCTGTGGCTGTTTTTATAGAATCCAAATGAAAAGACCAGAATTCTGAAGTTGTTTTTGGGAAATATTTTCTTGTAATTTCATTGTTCTATCTTAAACAAAAGTACCGTTGACCCTTTGTGTTTATAAGCTAGTTGTAGTTCACATCTTAGAAAATGTTCTGTATTTGGAAGCGTGAATGAATCAACATTAGAACTAGGTAATATTAGTAAAAATTATTTGATTTGAACATAACTGGGCAATACTCAATACTGGGCGATACATTTATATATGCTCGAACTTGTACTTGAAAACACCTGTAGTTTCTCTGCAAAACCAGCCTCACTCAGGACCAACCATTGTATTTCTGAATGAGAACATATCCTTCACTGTGCATCTAATAGAGCCATTCTTCATTGTAATTAAAGACACATTGGCTGGTGGTGATCTTTTGTCGTTTCATTATTTCAGCTCAATGAAGCCTGACTGACAGATTTAGCCCAAGGACGATTCCCTTCTCCTGTTTATGTTCTTAACTTACAGCAGACTTGAGTTATGTTTCCTATATTTTAGGTAAATGCTTTTCCTTGGTTTCAGAGAAGGGCTTCATGAAGCTAAACTGCCCCAACCAAATACACTGATGATAAGAATAATCTCCATGGAGACAAGTAGGTACCAGACCAGAAAGTTACATGGTAAATCCAATTGGACGTCAACAAATATGTTTTGTGTTATCAACATGTGGCTTGCTGGCTTCTGTTTTTGTCGATGTTATTATTGTTTAGTATAGGTTAGTAGTAGGTTAGGTTAGTTGTTAGTAGGTTTGGGAGACATCATTATGCATATTAAGACATGATTAAGATAGATTAAGTCCAATTAATTGCAACAGTAAACATTAATATTACAAGTAGTTGTCCTTAGAAATCTGGTTGATTTATCGGGCAAATATTTGCACTTTTTAACGTATGAGCTGTCAGCCTCAAATCCCAAGCAGAGTGCGATATTTGGTTTGGACCAACCAGCAGCCTAAAGAATAAAGAATAAATATTTAGTTCAGTATGTTTATTTGAGTAGTTTGTCACAAATTATACAAACAAGTTTGCCACAGTTAGAAAATGCTCAAAAGGAGTACACAGAAGTACAAATACTTATGAGTACGAATGTTAGCAACTGACAAAAATCCACACTATTATTATATGTAATGACATTAAGTAGACATACACAGATACAAATTAATGCACTCATATGCTATTTAATGCGTGTGAATTTGTTTTTAAAAACATAAGCCCATACACTAGAAAGCATCCTTTCTGAGTGTTCTTGTGTAAATGTGTAGGATAACACCCATCACACGTCCACACACCCATGTGCGCCAGCATGTGCGCGCGTGTAGTCGTATGTGCCAGCATAAAACTTTATTTGAACAGTTTAGTGCCGAGGTTTCCAATTTTTTTAATTGTAATATATCCACAGTGGAAGGCCACAGAGCAATTCAATACCGTGAATCATTCATAAAGTTGCTTTTATCAGAGGTTTTAGAGTACATCCACCCGTTCATTCAGACACATTAACCTTAATATCAGGACTGTTTCACACCAAAATGTTATGAAGGTTATAATGGTAGAGGATTTTAAGTAAAAACTACTTCAAGATAATGTAGGCCAAGAACATTTAGTCTGAGGGCCATATTTTGTCCTTGGGCCATAGTTTGGCAGCCCTAGTGCAAAGAGGACACTGCACAAAATCAGACTGCACTGCTCTCTTATCCAATTTGTAGTAAAACCTATTTGTGGATGAGTTTATAGTGAATTCCAATTATATACTTGAAATGATCAAAACATATACATCTTGGTCCAAAAATACTGGCCATCGGCTTCTCTGGATTGTAAACAATTGGTATCGGCCTTAGAAAACCAATACTGGTCAATCTGTAGTTGTCCAGAAAAACATGCATTGTCAATATGGGAGGTAAAGGAAAAAATAATGGGTTGGCTCCAAGACGCCTGGTGCTTATTGATCAAAAATGTTGCACAATCGTCAATAATAGAAACATCCCGGGGGACTGAACCACAAAGACGGACAGGAAGTGGGCAAGTCTATTGATGCGTTCTCCTGAAATGATGAAAACATATGGTTGTTACTCCACTGGGAATAACTTTACTGTGTTTTTTTTCCCCATGAAATTTGTCTACAAAATGAATTCAAGTTAAACAAATGGAGTTCTCTACATGTTACAATCCAATGTTGGGGGGGAAAACACCGTTAGAGCAGAATACAACTCTTTAAATGTCTTTGTTTTCTGGAGGCTAAGCTTGTGAATCTCTGAGGTTTGCTGCTGTGTGTGACAGCTGGCAGACCTGCAGTGAGCCCTGTGCGTGTTTCTAAAACTGGAGACATCTTGAATAAACTAACAATAACAAGTTGATTAGATTTGATCCATTGCAGCCAAAATGTGTCAAGGTTTTGCACTGACTGCTACTGTAAGGAATCAGAGAGTACTTTATTATTATTATTATTGTTATTATTGTTGTTATTATTATTATTATTATTATTATTATTATTATTATTATTATTATTAGTAGTAGTAGTAGTAGTAGTCGTAGTCGTAGTCGTAGTAGTAATAAAGTAATTATTTATATTTTTTATTATTTTTATATGAATAATAATTGACTAGGATTAGAACCAACATAGCGTATAGACTTATTGGATGAAGGATCAAAAATAAAGAATACTCCATAACAAAACAATAGATTTAAGTAATTGATCTATTGTTTTGGAACCATTTAAAAGATAATCCGATTTGTCTCTTTGTGTATTTTAACTAACTATCTGTTGTGACTAGTCGACTATAAAAATATATAGTCTTAGTCGTATTTTGATTGCAGTTGTTACACAAATATGAAAAAACTATGAAATGTAAATCAAAATGTCTATAAGGAATTCAGTCACCATATTTCAACTGTTGATAATGCTTCTAAAGAGTCTCCGTACACAATAGAAATAACTGTTGGACTACTAAATAAATCATTAGTTGTAACTGTAATTATTATTATTATATGGCCAAATGATTACAACTAAAGCGCATTGTGTTGAATGTAAAAGTGTTCAATGTAAAAGTTTAAAGCTAGATTTTTGTTTTATTTTTTGTATCGATTTTGCCATGTTTCTGTTTGATTTTCCTGTGAACATAGTCGTATTGTTCAGCTGTATTCGTGACCTCTTCACTTTACAAAGCGGCTCCATGACTCTGCTGACTCCACACATCGACACACCGTGACTTACTGTGTGTGACATCACATTCAGAGGTCCAATCTTTGCCCTGTCTGCGGCCCACGCCCCTGATCCCCCTCCTCCTCCTCTCCCCTGCTCTCCTCCTCTCAGATCTATAGCTTTCACACACTGCCGCAGATTATTGCTTTCCAACTAATACTTCTGACATTCATGCTTCGAGAATGAAAAGGGATTTAAAGACAGAAATCTAATCTGCCGCCATGATGAAATATCTGTGTAATATCTTTGCGAGGAGCCCGAAAAACCTGAACAGAAAGGCAGTGTGGCAGATATGATGGAGCATTTCTAATCTCATCTTGTGCGCTGCCGCTTCCCTCTCTCAGGCGCAAACCCAGGCTGTGGCGCTCCTCTTCTGCTCCCCTTCCTCCCGCCAAAATAATCGGGAGAATTGCAGCAGATTTTAGCCGCGTGGCAGGTGTAATCTTAAGGTCATGTAGATCTCTCTCCCTCTCTCTTTCTGCTCTCGTCTTTGCGCCGCTGAGGCTATTTCCGGCACACTTTCTCATGCGGAGGAGATTGGGAAAGCCTTGAGGGGAGGGGGGAGAAGCGGTGGAGGAGTGAGAAAAGCCTTCAGTGAAATATGTGGAGGATAATCTTCCTTCAAACTGCAGTGGGTGTTAAACTCTGAATTGAAGTTGGTTTTCTGTTATTTGTTGAAAAATTTGGCAATGTTTATTTTTTGTGGGGGGGGCGGAATTTTGAGTCGGTTTCGTGCTAAAAAGTAGAATGGTAGTTGCTTGTTAAATAACCAAAGCACACACAATCACAAAGCAGAACCTACAAGAGCAAAAATCTAAATGTGACGTCTAAAGCGTGACTACGGGAAGGCGTCTGTAAATTTATGTTGTGTTATTACCAAGAAACTGTCCCTGCAGGGCTTCCATAGCTGCTCAAAAGCTCCATAGATTTACATGAGGTGAGGAACGAGGCACTGGCATATGTGCTGCTGCTTACCCCAAAAAAATTTGTTGTATTTATGAAAACGTGGAACATTGTTTGCCCTGCTAAAAACTGAAAAGAATACGTCACATCTGGATGACAAAAATAATGATCTTTTTCATTTAAAAGTTTATTGTATGTATTGCTTTTTATGATTCAATAGTGATCAAAACAAAAATATGTGAGTTATTTTAGCCAGCTCAAACGTGAAAATATAGAAGAATAAATAACTAGACACTGCTGGTTGATTAACTCATATTTAGTGATAATCTATTGGGTGTGCTGTGTTTCTTTCCACTATTTGTCTATTATTTCAGTCAGCTGACACATTAAACAAAACAGCGACTACGAACCGCCAGATCCCGTTCATGCAGAGGCTTGAGCTGTAAAAGGTGCATGACAGCCATCTGGAATTACTGCACTAAACAGAATCCATCCCACAAAAATGTGCCAAAGGCCGTGACATCTTTCTTAGGACGACTTAACAGCACCTTATGGCTTGACGTATAGACGCAAAACCTCATGACGCACTTCAGATCAATGTCAGGCTCTGTTTTCTCAAGAACGCCTTAAATTTTCATTGAGAATTGAAAGAGTATAAATGGGGTAAGAAAGCTGTAAGAGCCCACCATGACCATGTGTTTTGGGACTGTTCTGCGGCTCAGAAATATCGGACTGAGATCAATAGAGATCAACATGATTTCAGAACTACATACTTGGGCCTTAAAACTCCTGCCATGGACACAGTTAATGGATCTATTTAGACAGACTTTGGACCAGGTGAGAGTCTTATTTTCAATTGAATATCCTGTGATTTTGTTTCTTTTGAAGTTTTGTGATACTTGTGTTCTTTTTATTTATTTATTTTTCTCTCTGGTCATGTTCTAGTCTAGTTTTATGTTTTATGTTGAATTTTTGCACTTGGTATAAGAAATATTATTATTATTATTAATATAATTATTCTTATTATTATATATTATTTTTGCGCATAACATACAAATATAGAGAAACTAGTCCAATATAGTTTGGAACAAAGTCAAGCCTAAACCTCTGACATGAGATAATTGGAGGTAATTTGAGATATTGTCTTTATATTTGTGCAGTCCTACTCCACATTCCCCTCACAGCTCCATCCAGCCGTGCGTCCGCTCCACGGGCCTGGAAACGAGAACGGCACCGTCAGCGTTTTCAGCCCTCTCATATGTTCAGTGGACGGCCGCGAACGGGGGCGGGGGATGGGGGGGGGCCGGGTGGCGCGCGGGTTATGGCGGGGCCGGCGCGGTGGGGGGCGACACACTTAACAAAACACCATCTATCCATCCATCCATCCATCCCGCTCGGGCCTGTGTCTGTCTGCCCACACACCCCTCTGTCCCCCTGCCCCGGCCCGCTCACGGCAGTTTGTGTCCAGCCAGCAAGTCCTGACAGTGGAAAGCCTCATCAGCTGAATTACTCCCAACTTCGCTGTCTCAATCAATTAGGGTTTTCTGGCCCGGGACACGCGGACGGAGCTGCTGGGCCTGCTCTATATGCGCTCTGCCGCCATCTTGTCCTTTCAGATTTAGTAGGATTCTGCTTTGTGTTTGTAATTATCTGGCTGGACTTTGCATCTGTTTTAGGATTATGTTCCTGTTATGCAAGTTGATGACGCCGCATTTGCACATTCATTCGCGTCAGTAAACATTTGCCAAGTCAGTGCCGCTTTTACTAGATTTCACTTTGGAGTTTTAGAAGTACTTGCAACTTTACAATACTCTCCCTGTTCCTCCACAAAAAAGGTGCACGTGTATTTGCCACGATTAAAGAGAAACTGAATTTGTTGTAATACTTTTAAAGATTAATGTAGCCTTACTGAATAGTTATTTTCTTACTATTTTTTACGGAAAACAGAAACTAGACAGAAACTAGAAATAGAGAGAGACGGTTTTGCAACTCTCTGATACATGCAATATCTAAGTTTAGAATAACAAAAAGAGTCAGTTACAGCCAGGTGTCTGCATATTCAGCAAATGGAGCTTACCGGCACTGCAAAACATGTAGAATGATGTATCGTGCTCTTTGTATTCGGCCATGGCTTGAAATGGTGCGTTTATGGACCTGGAGTCGGACGTAAACATTGATTGATTGACTGATATGAAACCCCTTGTACTAAAATGGCATTTAGTCTTACTGTAATCGATGTGTATGGTGTAAAAAAAAAAAAAATACACTTATCAGTAACTATTCAATTCACCATTAAAACATACAAATAAAAGATGGAAATGTTACTCTTGTTTGTCATCCTACTTGAATCTGAGAATCATCTAGTAAAATCTGACCATCCAACCATTTTACAACCATTGCATGTCCCTCCCCCTCTCGTGCTCCTCCCAGCGCCCCACGCTGCTCCTGGGACCAGTGCAAAAGGCACTGTCATTATCAAAACAGCCCGCAGACACAGTCATGTGGTCACATTGCTGATGCAAATGTGTTCCCTTTGAGACAATAAAGAATAACTTCATCTTAAATTTGAGTCATTTCAATCATATATCTTTTGTGTTACAGTTCCTACTTATGAATACATTTGGTTACTTTTTTCACTGTAAGTATTAAATTATTTGAACCTTTGCGTTTCTTACATTGCTCTTTCAGATACGATTTTGTGTTCTAAATACTAGATTTCGTACACATTTTAATGTTTTTGTCCTTTCAACATTTACGTCAAATTACAAATCAAATGTTACGTCCAGACAGTTACTTTTACTTGAGTAGTTGTTTCCTCCAAATACATTTTCACGCGTGGGCCGCTACTTTGTACTTTGCAATATTATTTCGTAGTAACGTTACCCTTTCATAAAGATTTTTTTTTGACTGCTCTGTTTCCCTCTGCAAACAGTCCTTAAAGAAATGCAGCAATACACAAACGGAGGGCAATAAGTTGAGCAGAACCTTAAAACCTCTGAAACATTTGTATTTTAGGGCGGCTAATTGGTAACAGCGGGGAACAAAGTCATGCTCGATGAAGACAATTTTGGGAGCTGTAGCTTCGGGCGCTTGTTCATTATATTACACTGCAGCGTCAAACTAATATAGAAGCCTCTTTTCAAATATTGAACAAACAGGACTCTGCAGGTGTTGGGGACAATGTGACCTACATTTGCCTCTTAATTTCTCATTAAAATCACCCAATGTGCACCTTATTCAAAAGCCAAGGCAATTAGCAGGGTAATGTGCACTATAAATTGTGCAAAGCCTAATTCTACAAATATACCAGCCTCACCATCGAAAAGACAAATTATACAGTTTGAGGTTGTTCTAACATCAAGCCGAATAGGAAAAAAGTATAAATAATACATTTTCTGATATTTTCACAATGTAACTTAGGGGTCCACTACCTGCTTTTCAAGAGTGTTTCACAGTATCGCATGATTAAATGTATCTATCTCCATGGAGACAAGAACCACCAGTCCGAGTTACAGATAAGCGACCTCACTCACAGGAACAATGCACGCTTTTCTTTCTCTTTTTTTCCTTTCGTTTAGCAATAGTTAACGTGACATCACAATGTTCCATCAGCCAATCTGGGGAAACGGTGCCTTTTCGGAGCCTTTAAGGTCAGAGTTGAGAAAAACAATACACATTTCTAGTTTTATTCAGCATAATTTAAACCCACACGTCTCCCTTGCGTCGCTAATGGCTGCACATTATTACACACTTCCATTTGAACCAACAGGAGTGATATTTTTGGCAATGCCCTCGGGTATCGACAAACATAAATACTTCTATGTGCTATGTTTAGAGGCATTTCTGAGTAAATTATTTGGTCTTATTTTAAATTTATGAGAGCCAGTGAATGAGCCCATTTACAAAAACATAAACTACAGTGGCTGGAGGCACCTGGGGCGAGTTGTAACAAAAACACAATTAAAATGTGCATCAATTATTTATCGCAGGTTTCCAGCTTGAGGAATTCACTCATTTCAGAAATATATATTTTGTGTAACTGTTACCACTAAATGTTTGGTTACTTTCCCACTGTGAGTAAGTCTGCAAGTGACAAAAGCTTTATGTTGACAGTCTTCAATGAACCTTTGTGTTTCTTGCACTGCTCCTTCAGATACAATTGTAGTCTAAATACCATAACTATATACTGTAATAACTGTTTTGTACATAGTTTCATCTTTTAACAATTGCATAAACGTCAAATTATACATCAGATGTTATGTCCAGACAGTTACTCACACAGTGATCTAATTTTGAGCTGCTTTTATTATATAATATGTACTGGGACACCAATTTGGAGTACGGTCACTTGAATATTAAGTGTGGGCTACATTTTGTTTTATTAAAATGATCAGCAAAAGAAACAAAATGTGTTAGACTTTCCCAAGTCCAGATCCGGGCATCCAGTGGATTTGTGTGTCTAATTGTGAATGAAATACAGGATTAATCCAATTTGATTTGACACCAACCTGTCCAAGGTGGAAACGTTGAATAAGTTAATGTTATTGTGCATTCTCTCTGATCAAATAAATACATTTAAATTTCCTGTAACGTATTCCTCTTATAGATCTGAAAAATGCTTGTAACACTGCGCTGCTCAGCGTAATCCTTTCTGTTTTCGCTGCTGCAGCTGGTACTGTCACGAGATAAGTAGTCCCTCCTTTTGTTTGACCTCATTTGTAATTACAAATTCACACTTATTGAATAACTCATTTCGCATGGCTGTGAAAGTGTGCCTTAAACATTTTGACGCCGGTCTCGTTCGGGAGCAGAGTAATTATCTTGTCAAAACCCGTTTGGAGATGGTCCTTTGGTCTGTTTCCAAGACGACACTTTGCCTAATATCAGCTGTCATCTCTAAACGAAAACACCCACCTCACACTTCTACACAATTATAAAGAGAGGATTAACGCACTCTAAAACTGCAGAAACGATGGTCTTGTGTCAGGTAAAGCTACAAAATGTCAATTAAAGTTTCACTACATGCAAAACTGACTTCAACATTTAACAAAAACATACCTGGAGTTGTGTCTTCTTTTAGAGTACGTGCTTTAAAATGTGTTGACTGTTTCTCTAAGTCATTGCACCCTGTCAGGCCGAGGGAAATGCAAATGGTTCTTGTCTGGATGGACGGAGAATTATAATTACATTGCAGTTATTCATACGGTATATTATGTATAACTTCCTGTCCTTAAATCTGATTCGTTGATACGTGACCCTGAATAAGTGGCTGCGCTCAAATCATTTCTCTCTTGTAGAAGTTGTAAATGTGATTCTTCGACCTCAACTATAATATTTAACGTAGATTCTCTGGAGTATATATATAAATAGCACATGCGTATAATTGGAATAAACAATCTAATTGAACATGGTCAATTATGAGAAAAGGAGCTGACGAAACAGAGAATAGACAAACGCCCAAACCAATAATTGTCTTACAACCTTTACAAACTTTTAATTGCCTCCTGAATCTTTGCCCTGCAGCCTGGCACTTGTTAGCAAAAATGTTTTAATATTCAGAACAGAAAACACTATGAAGTATAATGTTCTGTAGGCAAGGCCAACTTTGGAAAACATAAATGTCTAAATATCTTTGTGAATATGTGTTGTAATTGTAGGATTCTGTTCAAATTTTATAAAACAACTGCTGAGAAGAACATGTTTGAAGTCTAAACTGCAGGACAAATAATAAGACTGCATATTTATTATTTGTTTATTTAAATACTTGCTCATTGCGCTCATTCCCATTGCAATTTCAGTTTGATTGCACTAAACCTTTCTGCCCTAAAGTAGTTGTTTTACAGTAACATTGAGAGATACCATGACGTTGCTTTTTCACCATATCCCGTAATCATCCCTGACGGTTTTTTACTACCGTACAACACTTATACCACCCTTCTGACATACTCCATAGCAGGGCTGGAGGTCACGTGATCAGTGTCACCTGATGCGTTTGCGGCCGCTCCACAATCCGCTCACTGTGTCCCGGGACGACTCCGAGACTTTCCCCGGCAGCGTTTTCAGCCCAAACGGGAGCAAAACACATGACTTAAGCCCTGTAGATCAGTAGAGGGTAAAAAAAATAATTGTAAGATGAAATAAAAAGGGAAATATTTAGATGAAGATGAAGGGTAACAGGGGAAAGAGTTCAAAATGAAGTGCAAATCACAAACTCATCAATAAAAAGCAGAAATCAAGGCACCAATAGCAATTCATATTTCAGTCTTATCTCAAATGTAAACGCTTCTGACTGGATTTAAACTATCAATTTTGTACTCAATCTTGATTTAAGAATAAAAAATAAAACACAAAATACCAAATCTAATTGCAATACACAATTGGGTTAATTTGTTTAACCCTGAGTACCTAATTATACCGATATTATTATTATTATTATTATTATTATTATTATTATTATTATTATGTTTTATACAGTACAGCTTAGACTCTTACAGCAGTAATTGTGTGTTTCTTTCCTTAATCTTTGTTTGTGTTGCTTTTAATACAGACCAGAAAACAAATTAAACAATTGCTCGAATTAAATAATCTGTAATCATGATATTTTTTTTGTAATTTAATTTCTTTGTGCATATTTTCCCTTTGTCTATAAGCTTTAAATAACTTCTGAACAATCTCTTTTTCCTTGAATTGTATACAGTAAAAGGAGGGTGATTCACATTAAACATAAAAAGCATGTTTGAAATAGTCAGCAGATGACCTGAAGTGTTTATGTTTCTCCATTGATTTTTGTTTTTTACTTTAAATTGGCTCAATCAACTCAACCTTTCCTAGAATATTGAGAACACCTCAAAATGCCTCAGTCTTGATTAAAGTCCGTTTTTTGGTCAAGTGTAAATATAGGCACAAAAGTACAAAACCATAAATCTGTCACATGACTTAGTTGATTGAAAAAAAACAAAAAACATTCAGAATAATATTACAAATAGGCACTTTTTAACAATGTATTTATTTGATCTGGAAAAATAATATTGATTATTTGAGAGAAAATTTAGCTTGAAATCATAAACTTGGGCACAGATATTTTTTCCATGTGTCATTCTCAGATTTGCCTTTTTAAACCGATTTATGGAAAATGGATATTGAAGAGCAAGGCTGAAAATATGACCATATGTTTACACAATCATGCAACAAATTATTTTATATCCCAGATAAATACATTGTGTTATTGTTTTGACTAAAGTGGAAAGTTAATCGGTGAACTTTATTTCAACTTAAAGGAGACATTTGATGCATTTATCAGGTACTTATATTGAACTATAACATAAGTAGATAATCATTTTACATTTTTTTCATTGTAAACATTAAGATTGATCTAAAACGGCTTAATAATTGAAACAGTTTCATCGACTTCCTGTTTAAAACTGCAGAACCGAGAAGCCCTGCCTCTTCATAGACACATTTCACTGTAACGAGCAGCAGATTGTCATTTACATGTTTGAACAGTTGCTACATGACATTTTTGAACTCTACATGTCTCACTCGCTGTCTTAATTTTCCATACAATTGCATCAAAGTACAGGGATGTGGGCGGGGACAGGAGTTAGGTGAAAAAAGGAATTTTCTGAGCACTCGAGCTTCAGTTGCAGGACAAAACAGGATTAACTCAAACATGCAAGAATCATGTCGGTGTAATCCCTCATTCGTCCAACAGAACAGAACCAAGAAGAAAGGGTGTCTCTATCCCTTATGTCTCGGGACTGTCAGAAAAACTGGTTCACCCTAAGGACAAGATGTCTACACAAAAACAGAGCAATGTAGTGTATTCTATCCAATGCAGTGAAGAAAGTTGTAAAGAGCGTTACATAGGGGAGACTAAACAGCCACTGCACAAGAGGCTTTATCAGCACAGAAGACACGCGAGTTCAGTACCCCAGAGAGCCGTGCATCTTCATCTCAAAGCCACAAACCACTCTATTGAAGACAGTGAGGTGGAGATTCTGAGCAGGAGAAAAGATGGTTTGAAAGAGGAGTTAAGGAGGCAATCGTTAAAAAAAGAGAGTCCTTCCTTAAATCGTAATGGAGGTTTAAGATTCAACCTTCCAGTGTTTATGATGGTCTTCTGAAACCCTGGAGACGCCCTGGGCATTCGGATGCTAAACAGGCACTCAAGGTGAGGCAGCCAAACGCCAGGGAACAATGGAACAATAGGCCCATCCCAGTTAAGTTTCAATGGGCCATTATCAGGAGGTCCCGCCCTGTGGGCAGGGCTTTCACAGAGTAGGATATAAACAGGAGTTCTCAGACTTGTTTCACTGATTGAGAATGACTCTTGGATGAGAGTCTAAACATATCGTATCATATGTAGTCCAGATGACTACAACTGAATTTTTTTCTACAATGCAAGAATCAATCAAAATACAACTTTGAGTAAAATAATGATGAGGAAACACTGTTGAAACAAGGTTAAACGCTCATTAAAGTAGATTTTGCAGAATATGGTCCCTTAAAGATAGATTTTTTATTTTTTTATTTGATTATATTAATCTTTATTTAAATATTGTAACCTGCAAAGTAATTGACAAAAGCTTGTTATGAATACAACAATGAAACACTGAAAGATCATGGCAAGTCAGTATAACAGTTCATGTATTGGATTTCCTGTGTCACGCCACAAATAAATAAATATAGAGTATCGGAGAATACAGCAAGCCAAATATCGGATAACATTACCGTTTTTTCCCCCCTGTCAACACGTTTTCTTAATCATTATTTCTGAAATCATAGTGCACGTTTCATAATGCAGTTTTGGCCGTGTTACACACTGTTCTGCTCTCTAGCCCTTTTCTATTAAACTAAACCTGCTCAAATCAATATCACTTTGCTGTGTGCTTTATATAAGTGACTCAGTGCGGCTCTTGTTCGCAGCAGCAGCACTGGAATCATGACCTCTGACCTCAGGACACGCCGTACTGACGACTGAGGTGGAGATGAGAAAATCACCGTTCAAGATTTTCTATTGGGTTCAAACTTAGCAGCTTTTAAAACTAGTTTAACCTGTAAACTTTAGGAGAGAGTTATTTGTGTGTATTGGATGGTTAAAACGATTTCTGTTCAAGTTGACAGTGGTGGTTAAATATTTAAGAGTTTTCTGTAATAATTTAAATAATCTGACCGCTATTTTACAACTAACACAACTGCTTCTGTCACGGTTACTACTCACCCCCTCCTACTACTACAATTACAACTACACATACACACTTAGTAGCGACACAAAGTAGTAGTGATTGATAGAATAGATAATATGCTCATGTGACAACAAAAAATAACTCCAATAGTTTTAATTTGAGCTAAAAATAGATCAAAATTCGATGGTAGAATTTGTTTTTCACTGTCAGGTTACAGATTTGTCGACCTGGTTTATGGGTCGTATCTCTGTCATTACTGGGCTGATCCACATGAAACAAAAACTGGCACAAAGCCCAACGTCTTTTCTGTCAGTATATATACTGTCAGAATATATACTTTTAGGCATTTGATTGATATGACAAGTTTGTGGTTCTAATCCCAAACAAACAAATTATTTTGGAGATTTTTTTTTTCTAAAACAGTAAATCACTTGTTAGATTTACCACCCTCTCTCCTCCTAAGTGTTTCTGGCTCCACAGTCCATCTGAAAATGGAAGCGTGTCAGTCCTGGACCATCTGCAGCCTGCCTGAGAGTACCGTAGTATCTCTCCTTCACTGTGGTTCTCCCCGAGGTTTCTACTTTCTCCCAAAAGGTTTTGTCATTCCTAAGGACAGGGGATGTTGGGACATTTGCTAATTTCCGATGAACATTGTTTGATTTTTTTTTTTATCTGTCGCCCTTTGAGGCAACTGCTGTTGTGATTTTGGCCATTATAAAAAGAAATTTAATTTAATTTAATTGAAAATTTAATAGATTTTCATAGGCCCTTGCCCATCATATGAGATTATGATATCATCAAATTCTACAACGTGCACTCAACCTATTTCACTTTCTCAATTATGTTTAAAGTTTTTGATTGATGAGTAACTTAAATTATGAGATATTTTAAACCACGACATAGACCATGACATAGACTCCCTCATGGACATTAGACATTCTGAATTTCTGCAGTCATTTTATGGTTTTGTGATCTCGTTTTAACTTTTAAATAGTGATAGTTCCGCACTTTTGCTATTCATTTCTAGGGCATTTCACATTAGTCTGATAATTAAACCTCAATTAATACGTTTCCGGACATGTTTTAACACATTTCTGTTGATTGTCTTAGTATCGTTAGACGGATTCTTCTGTCAGTACTTTTATTATAACATAAAACTGATATAAGTTGCTGTAATAGTATTCAGTACACTCTACAGTCTTGGTCTCAGTTTGCTTCTTTACTAGACCCTGTCGCACAGTAGTGATCTATACAGAGCCCGTTTTATGCATATATGAATAGAACAGTGTGGCTTTGGTGCTGCCCTATAGCTCTCCTGCTGTTTGTTTGGCCTGAGTTGAGCAGGTGCTGGTTCTCCACAGACCTTTATGTATATATTTGTGTATTATTTGTGTATTTGTGCGTGTGCCGGCTCCGTCAGCTGCTCCGGAGTCATCCTAATGGGGCAAAGGAGCAACAGGGGATCATAAACAGCAGCTGTGCCTCGACCGCCACGCGACCATCAAAGACACAGGGGTCGGTCTCACCGTCAACACTGTAAATAAGAGATTGGACAGTTAAACTGGGATCAAACATACAAAAGTACATTGGATTCCTTTAATGTACAAAACAGATGTAACAATGTCCTAAAGTCACTTCTTTTCTGGAGTCATATGTGTGTTTGCGCTGTGGGCAGGCCGACTTTGTATATGACTTTATCAGTTTTTGATTTTCTGCATTGTCTTCATGTTGTCTCAGAATCAGAATCAGAAAAAGGTTTATTGCCATTGTCAATGAGCAGAATTCACAAACATAGGAACTTGTTTCGGCGTTAAGGTGCAACATAAAACACAGAGCAATAATAAAAACAACAACATATCTGCGCTGAAAAGGACAAAATGATCATGGTCTATGTATGGAAGGAAGTTATTTTAGTAGATCCTGTTGAAGAATTTGTTGAAGATTGGTTTGTTTGAATAAGTAACACTAAATGATACACATTTTTTAATAGAAACAAAGCGGTTCTCACACCATATACACAATATTATCCATACGCAGGAAGATATTTGGATTTCCGATTACCAACAGATCTCCACCTGGTCTGTATCAGGACTAAACCAGGTCTAAACTAGGGCTGTACTATGTCTAAATAATGACTTACTGTACATAATTCAAAAAAAAATACACAAACCCAAAACGAGGTTGAATGAAAGAGGAAAATGTGAATTATGGCAAGGTTATGTTAGTTATAGAGCAAAGTGTGTACACAAAATAATTCAAAATCACAATACAAACAGATAAAAACATAAATAATCATAATAAAACTTCACTTGCCAATACATTTTCAACACCAAACGGACCATCAACATATTATTTAGTAAACTGATACAGCCCTAATATGTGTTTGAACCCATCATCATCATCATCATCATCATCATCACAAAGCCTCCCTTCTCAACGGTGTGCGCTCAGTGTGCCGTGTGCATACTGTGTGTTTATAATGGCTGGCAAGTGTTTCGTCTATTAGCGTGATTGACATTACACCATCAATAATTGCTGTACCACATCAGGCTGTGACAATAGCGTGCATACATTTTCATCAGATTACTCAAAGGGAGCCATAACAAGACAGTTATTTTAAGTAACAAGTCATTTATATGTGCATAAATAGCTGTGGCTGGTATCTATGATCCATGATGAGTTTGAGTAAGAAATATTGATTTAATTTATCTCATGGAAGTGTAATCGGTAAACAGTAAGCTCTACAATTGTAATGACCCCATGTTTAGTTGATTGAGACGCATCGTTTTGTGGCTAATTACAAGAGTTGATAGATATGCGTGTTGTTGCTTTGTACTGTTGGAGTTTATCATACAAATTCAACACTAATGTGGATTTGAAGTTCAATATTGACCCTTTAAAATGATTTGTCATCCAGAATGGAGGCAACTGGAGTAAAGTAAAGTAAAGTAAAGTAAAGTAAAGTAGATAATAATAAAACATGTTCAATTATTAAATGTGGATGGTTTTATGTCTTAACAACAAAAAATAAGACACAATTGCTTTTCTATTATGGGAAAATACTATTTTATCGAATCAAAATTGTATTTGAGCTTCAGAAATATATAATTTGTGGAAAGTATGAAATATATCAGCAGAAAAATGAAAAACTATTGTGGGTTTAACGTTTCTGTAAATATTTGTCCAGTGAAACCTTCAATGTCTGTCAAAATCTCCCTTCAAATGACCAAATAATGTAAAATTGGAAGTCTTTAAACCAGGCTCTGATATCACTCCCTTTTAACTGTAACTTTGCCAAAATCACCTTGATTTTTCTTATTTTGTGATATTCTCAGGTTAATCCCAGTTTCCCCATTGAAATCACATTATATTCTTCTTCTTTTCAGCCTCCTTTTCATATGTTTACAAACTTTTAAAGGGTCTTTTGCAATTTACGGGAAAAAATACTTTGGTCCGGTTATAATCTAATAAAGATGAGAATCTTAGTCCGACACATTGCATTACAAACTACTTTCTGTTCAGCCTGTAGATCACACATCATCTGAGGTACCATTTAGAAAAAAGGTGAGCACTAAAACTGACAAACGTTTGGCTCGTGGGAGAAATTAACGGTAAACATAAAATCCTGACACTAAAACACTGGCATTAAGCGTCTCCAGTAATTGTTTAGTCTAAGCTCAAAACATATTTTAATCGTCTCTTGCCGGAAAGGACAATACCACTGAATAATATTAACCTTTTCACACACGAAACCATTCATAACATAAAGACGTGGCTAATGAGAAATAACAGATTGTGGTGAAAGGTGAGGATTAGTTGTCGTTCTTTATACAGGAAGTATTAGCATTTGTTTCTACAACAATGGTAACCAGGGATACCGTGAGGTGTTTGCCGTTCACTCAAGATGTTAGAGGTTTAAGGATGTAACCTGTAGCTATTTTTTTTTTATTGCTTAGTTGGGTAATCAGTAGATAGTGTCAAAGTCAACCACAGTCTGTTTTGTGGACTAAATATTTGATAGGATTTTAAGGATTTGTATGAACCACAGCAGAAAGGCGAAGAGTGAGATAATGTTATCTGGAGTTTTGGGAAGCAGTTCAATCCGCCTTAACTAATGAAGATGGTGCTCGAATCACAGGGTTTGTCCTTAGTCGACCAAGAATGTATTTAGCAGACAACAGAGGATATGATTGCACCCAAGTAGTATGATCTTCTATAGAACTTGGAATCAAATGTCAAAAATGTAGCGTTTGTGACCAGAAGTGTAAAACGTCCATGGAGATTCAAAGTAAATAATAGAAGAAAAGAAGAAAAAAAGAGATGTGGAACAATCCAATAAACTTCTGGGTCACTACTGGTTTTTTGTATTTGTCACACTGTGGTGTTTTGGGGCGTTTCCACCAGCCCTCCTTGGTCTGGTTGCATTTCCATTACTCTTTAGAATCTGGTACTGTATCCATGGAAACTGCCCAAAACGAACTAATATCCATGGAAACTCCGGGTAACCATGGATTCTGCAAGCAATCAGTGTCAGATAGAACAGTTTAGATTACCTGTTTGGCCCGGTTATAATCTGGTAGAGTAGAGTAGGGTAAGGTTGGGTAGAGTAGGGTTGAGTAGGGTTTGTGTAGAGTAGGGTTGGGTGGAGTAGGGTTGGGTGGAATAGGGTTGGGTAGAGTAAGGTAGAGTAGAGTAGAGTGGGGCCAAGTAGGGCTGATTAGTAGAATGCTTTTGAATAAGTATTTAGGATCTTAAAATCTGGTTTGACATGAAGTGACTGAATATTCTGTCAATCATAACGACCCAAGCTCTATATAGACACGATAAACGAACCACAGCAATGTTTTTGAAGGGTTCACTTTAGATTTATGACACAATCGTGAATTTAATATGAAATCTTGAGTTGCTTTTCCAACGATACTTGGAACCTTGATAAGTTTAAACTGAGAAGTGTCGTATCTGAAAGACTTTTAACTGCTTTGAACCATGTTGTAATTGTTTCCCTTCTCATTAACCACTTGAAGTTGAAGTCATCTTTGTTCTCCTGCAATCAAGTCACCATTATTTCTCACCATTTTACAAATGAATCAACGTGACTGATATTAGAAAGAATTGACTGTACATACAAAGTGCAGCAGTGGCTAAAGAGTTACAGGACATGGTTCCATCTCAGACCAGTGTCGCCGTGTCCTTATATGAACGCGTGTGTGCACAAACGATCGTTGGTGGTCTGATATCATAGATTGGCAGGTGTGGAGTGAATGAATGGCGCAAAGCTGTTTTGATAGCGATGCTGTCGTGCTGTGCTACATGTGGATGCTGCTCCAGATAGTTTTCCCAGAGGCACTGAGTGGAGTTGGGTCAAATGTAGATGACAGAGTACTCTAAAGGGACACTAAAGTTCACCTTGAATAAACTCAGCAATTGACCTCATGTTCTTTGCAGTCTACAAGGTTGCCAAGACCACAGTCGTACTCCACAACAAGAAAACTATACAAAAAACTTGCCCATCATAGATTAAAGGCTATATAACAAATCCTTTTATGTACTTCAGCTTTGCCCATTGAGGCTTGAACCTTTTTTGAAGGTAACAGTGATTGAAGGACCAGGTGAAGCCAGATTTACAGCGCTAAAAGACTGCAAAGGCTGAAAAGGGTGTTGTCTGGCCTTTTCGATCAAAGAGAACGTGAAAAAGGTGGGTTTATTATCCCCTTATAGAGCTGACAGAAATAGTTTTGTATAGAAGCTGCAAAGGAAACGTGTCAGAACCAACCAAAGTGTCCTAGATATCAGCAGGGGGCAAAATGGGCCGACGTTGTTCCCGGATATATACACAAGATAAAGAAGAAAAGTTTGCTCTTGTTCTTTCTCTATATTGCTTCTTCATTAGCAATACTGGACTGTGCACTAACGCTTTTTATTCAGCCATGACTAATGCAGTGTGTACTCAAATAGATCTTTTCAAAACGCAACTCTCAGTAACCCATCTGAGCTGAGTTTGCCGATAGAAAGATGTATTTTAAGAGCGCGTTTTGCCTCAGCCACCAGTACATTTGCAATGGATGAATATAAAGTCAAAGTGTTTTATGTCCGTCTTGTAAAAATAGACCTGTGCATTTACTTCCTGTGTTGCTGTAGTCGTGTTTTCAGCTTCCACCCACTGTCGGCCTAAAACATCTTTGGTGTCTCTAAATGTTACCGCTGCAAGAGTAAACACAATCGAAGTGAACTGTCTGGACGCAATTGGCGAGTAGCGATGGCGGCAGTTTTTGAAGTTACAGAATTTCTCGTGTCGTTCTGCATAAAAGCAGCTAACCCTGTTGTTTTGATCCGTACAAACATGTTCTGAAATACGGAACGTGTGATTCTTTTATTAGTTTGTGAGTAGTTGTGAGCTTTTTGTCAATTCTCCTGGACGTGTTTAAAATGGAACAGAACACTCTGAACAGAATCCTTTTCTTAAAACATACATTTCAAATCTAATTGCGATCACAATAATTCACAACTTGATATTTTTCCCAAATTGCTAAATGTCTTACTAAATGTTTCCTCTCCAACTCATCAGTTTACCAACCTATTTTGACTCTGCATTTCACAGGAACAATCTTAAATCGGCTGAGATTCTCCATTTTGGTAATCCCGACCAAGATCTGGAGATGGGTCCCCAGATGCCGCACTGCTGTCGCCCACTGCTACTGACAGCTTCGATTCAGTTTATTTTCGTAGAGCCCAAAATCACACCAGCTGTCGCCTTGCAGGACTGCACAATTCGTCCGATTCATCCAACAGAATTTAAAAGGACACAATGAAACTGTCATTGGGTAATAAAATACAATTAGATTAACCAACGTTCACAGGAAATACGCAAATGGATAACTGTCCCAGAGTGCTCCTTGTCCTTAGACACTTCTTCTTGGCAAGGAAAAACAAAACAAACAACAAACTATAGGTAAAAGGGAAACCTTGAGGAGAGCAACAGTGAAGGAGAGATCTAGACTGTAGATGAGTCCGGGACTGACCCCATACTAAAACAGAAGAATTTACTGTATTAAAACAGAAAAACTGTCCAGACTAGATAAATGTTGACAAGATAAATATACCATGTATGCTAATGATGACTGCTATTTGAAAATCTTTCAAATATTGGTCTAAAAATGACAAATAATCGTTAGTTTAAAAAAAAAAAAGTATTCAAACGAACGGCCAAATTTCTCAACCGCCTTGTTCAAATGTCATTACCTTCAATAGTTTAAAATATGCACGTTTATAGATAATGCATAATACTTCTGCTGTAGTGCTCCACCGCACAGATATAATAATCTAACTTCTCTTTGTCCATGGGGTCTAACAGGGTCTAAAAGGTCTTCAGAGGTGTCCCGTCTGCGCAGTGTGAGGTCTTCTCTCAGTCTCAGTCACTTATGGCACTTTTTAAAGCCACACTCTGTAGACCTCAGACGTGTCCAGGGTGAACTTATTCTTAAAAGGCACTCAACTTTTACTGAAAGTGGAAAACGAGTCTGAGTTCAGTGTCAAAATGTGCTCCTGCTGATGGACCGATGTGGAGGAAAGGCGATCGCGATGCACGTCACAGTCAGGCAGCGGCTGGTCTTCAGATGGGTGTCCAGTGGGAAATGGCCAGATAAAATAGCTGTAATTTAGTTAAGTTCACAGGTCGAATGCAATTTAAATGGTCAGGTGATTAAACATTTGTGCTTCGTCCTTTTCCCTGTTTCTAATGAAAATACCACTTAATCAATAGGGACAACTGGCTCTCACATACGAGAATCTGAATGCCTCCACACTTAGATGTTTGCCCAGGTACTTAATCATGAACCATAACATAAGTCAATCATCTTTTTACATTTTGTTCTTTGCAAACTGCAATATTGACCTAAAACGACTCTCTGTCCCGATTTTACGCTACTACTCTCCTGTCCTGTCAGAAAAAGAACTTGAGAGGAAAAAAGAGGTAATAAAAACCGGTCTGTTAACTTTCTGTTCAAAACTGCAGAACAGCCTCTTCATCGTGCATTTCAGCGGAAGATTGTCATTTACATGTTTTTATTTTTGAAAAGTGGCTACGTGACATTTAAGAATGTTAAATGTGTCACTCGGAGTTGTCTTTTGTCAAATATTCACAACTAAATACAGGGATGTGGGCGGGGACGGGACAATACAGGATTACTCAAACATGCAAGAATCAAAATATAACTTGGAGTAAACTAATGATGAGGAACACGGTTAAAAGCTCTATAAAGTAGATTTTTGCATAATATGTCACCTTTTAAACGAACAATATTTATGCATGCAAATTTAAGACATTACATCAGCACATTACATGCAGTTTAGCCAGTGTATATTCTGTAAAAAAAAAAAAAAAACAACTTCATAAGGAATAAGACCAATTCTATATCTGAAAACTAAAAGTGTTTGAATCGTTCACAATTTTAAGATGTTCAGAACACAGACGTAAGAACATTATGCAACAATCGTTTGTCTCCGCAACACCGCACACGTTTTCAAAGCTGTCTTAAAATTTGGGCTAAAAATCTTAGTGTGCATTCGTCCTTCGACTTTTTGTAAGAAAAAAATGGTAAAACGGTATTTTCCTCTATGCCCTCCTCGACTTGCCCCGGAACAATCAAATGACAGTTCTCCTTGTAAAAAAATATAAAAATCCTCCAATATGGCCGAACACCGTGCTACCTGGAGATGAGCGTCCTCCTGTCGTCCTGGTTCCAGATGTGACCCCTCACACGTCCCATCTGTGAAACGCACCTCGAATCATTCACTGCACCATCTCCACAACAACGCCATACGCTTTATCTTCCAGCTCAATTACTGTTTCTGCTGCTGCTGCTGCTGCTGCTGCACAGTGAGGTAAGACCAGCACTCCTCAAACGCCACGAAACAAATCCTCAAGTAGAAGAAAAACACAGTAATTCAAAATCAGTACATCCCACAGAATCAACATACGAATAAAGCTAAATTAAAGAGCCTGAACACCGTTTTGTTTTTGCTTGTTATAAAGCAAAATCTGTTTTGCCCCAGAACAAATGTATTGTAAAAGCATCTATTCGGGTGAAAATGAGACCACAGTGCTTTCTGTCTGTTTTAGTTTTCGCGAAGCAGTAAGTGCGCCATTAGCATGCTAATGTTTGTTAGCTTTAAATGTAACACGCTTTAATTTGTTCTAGATAGAAATAAACTGTATTCCCTCATAATTGCATCAATATAAAAAAGGTAAAAATAAATTAATAATCATCTAAATGTTGTTTTTCGGTTGTTTTTTTTAACCACATAAAGCTTTTAAAACTGACATTTCATTACAGACAAAGATACAGCAATAAAACTATTGATTTTGAGTGAAAGTCCAAATAATATTGCAATAGTTGTTTATCTGATATTAGAAGTAAACTGTGAAATTACAAAAAAAGTATTGATAGTGTTTCAATCAATTTCAGTCATTTCAATAACTGCAAATTAAGATGAAAAAAGATTTGCTGTGTAATCCGATTAGCAGAATATATCATGATTTCCATCTCTATCAATATCCTTCCCTTTATTTTTTTTATTTTCAGACAATATTATGTGGGAAAATATAGATTGATAACTGGTTTTAATTTTAGTTACTCGAGTAAATTAGTGCCTCCCTCCTTTGTATTCTGTAAACTGTCTTTACATGAAGCCTTTTACAGTCACACCGTAAACCTCAATTTTGTATTTGAGAATCTAATATATTTGTAAATAATATAAAGTATTATGTGGTCACGTCCAGCAAAATAAAAAAATCTGTATTTTGGCGTCTTCAAACAGGCTTCTAAAAGTGTCATAATCTCACAAACTGGCCTCTAATATCGAGTGATTTTCTTTCTTTCTATATTTATTTGATCGGGACAGTGCATGTTAATGAACGTACATGAAACACATGATGTAAACACATGATGCTCGCCGTGGGCTCATTTTCATACCTTGGTTTTTTCCACATTTTATGATTCTGTGATTATTCCCAATTTCTCACTTTAAATTTCACATCAGTTTTGCCGTCATTAAATCATTTATAATGTTATTGAACATGTTTTAAGAATAGTCACATAACCAGTGCTTAGGTAAACAATGCCTCAACACACTCTGAAACCTTGTAAAGAAACATGCCAAGTCCTCCCTTGTCCTAGTGAGAATGATCATGTGTAATAAAGCCATACGTTTACATTCATGTGACATTGTTTGCTTCACAGGGATCATGTTTAACACGGGCCTTGGATAGCACATCCTCAAAAATCCTTTGGTTGTCAATGGCATCATGAAAAAGGTAATATGATAGTAAATATAAGTGTTCTCAAATAATCTGTATTTTGTCAGTAACAGATGTTTGTGTGTTGGCCTGAGGGCAGAACCAGGTACAGAAAACGGAAAACTTGACTGTGAAACTGCTAGAAAAGGCTAAAAAGGCAAGATTTGAGATGTGAAGTCACTGTTCTCTGGGGTCTTCTTGCTGTATAAAAGCTGTTATTTCATTTTCTTTTTGTTTTTTTAGCTTTTGGCTTGTGAGTTGCAGATTGGTGACCGAACTTCAGAAGAGAGTGCAGTGCGCGTGGGTGTCAGGACGTCACAACAAAGACTATATCCCTTTAGTTTCACTCACACAACTCTGCTGTTTTCTGTTATCAGGCCAACGCAAAGTTAAACTACACATTTTAGTGGGTGATGTGGTGAAAACTTCCTTTCTTTGATATCTTTCTTTGATTTACCAGGTAAATCTCTGAAATACACAAGTCTATTTATATTTCCACACATAATAGCATTGTAAAGCTATTTTATTTAGTAGATTTCATAATTTGTCTTAAAACTTTTGTGCCATCGAACATTCTTTAGGTAAGAATGTATTTAATATTTGATTTGACTGCCCCCACCAAAAGTCAATTTACTTTTGCCCAGATGTGCAGCGCAATGTGATAAATTGCTCAACGAGCCGAGCTTTACTGTCGATTGTCCAGCTACACACGGCTGTTAGCTCGAGTTGACCATTTCATGAAGGTTTGTGTTTCATTTCATCATTACAACATATTACAAAAGGTTCATGTTTAATGTTCAAAATTATTCTCACAGGTGGGGAAAAAAAATTCTGCTCTCCCTGTAATGTAGAATCAAGTGTCATCAGGATCAAACCCAAAAATCCTTCGCCCCCAGTTTTTTTTTTTTTTTTTAAATAATACTTTTTATTCTTTTTGTACCTATTTATTGTATATATTCTTTTCAGTTTCTTTTCCTCTGACATTGTTCAAATCTAAGCTAAGAACAGTTTTGTTTAGCTGTGCATATGACTGAAAGGATTTTCTTTGCACTCTTCTCTTTTGTCTTAAACTGGTTTGTGATTTCTGTCATGTCTTTGTGATTTGAATGCAGTTTTTCCTGTCGTGTGAGGCAATTTGAATTGCCTTATGTACGAATTGTGCTCTACAAATAAACTTACCTTGCCTGGAAACTCTTTCCATGAACAGTAATCACATTGATGAGTTGAAGATAATACAAGCTGCACAGTTTAGTTTTAAATTATATAATTATATCTGGTGCAGACAGACACTGGACCTCTGGTGGGTCACACAGTTCTATTCACAAAATGGAGGAATTTTAACATTTGGGTCAGTTAATTTGACAGGGCACAAGTTGAAACAAACAAATCTCAGACAAAAGCACAATGCGGCGCTAGGAGCTTTTCATTCGGCCAACACAAACAGATGTACAAAATGCTACTGTGGTATATATATATATATATATATATATATATATATATATATATATATATATATATATATATATATATATATATATATATATATATATATATATATATATATACACACACACACACACTACACACATACACAGTGGGCCAAAAGGTAAGTTGTGGGGCAACTTAAAAATGTGCATGTTCAACTCTATAAAAGAATGAAGTTGTAATTTCTCAATAAGTAACATCAGCATGAGAGACAGAATGTTAAAGATAAGAAATCCAGTTATCACATTGCATGATTATTTAAAACAATTATTTCCACTCGTTAAAGTATGAGTTTCTCTCGTGTTTGAACTGGATTAGATGCAATAAGAGACCGCCCTGCACACACCTTCAATACTGTCAGACTTCAGTCATTACCTGACCAGACAGAGAGCTTCCAAAGACACCAAGATAAAACTGTACAATGCACAAAGCCAAACTAGTGAGGAATCAGCCCCAAAACTACACGGCGGGAACTGGTCAAGTGATTTAAGACAGGTGACACGCGTCACAAACAATAAGTAACACTACGTCGTCATGAGGTGAAATCCTGCATTGCCCGAAAGGTTCCCCTACTACACAAAAATCATGTAAAGGCCCAGCTGAAATTTGCTAAAGCGCATCTGGAACGATCAGAGGAGGATGGGAGAATGTGATGTGGTCAGATTGAAGATGAAAACGTTGGTTGGGTCTTCCAGCATGATGACGATCCCAAAGCACAGTCGGGGAAAACCAAGGATGGCTCCGTAACCAGCATATCAAGGTTCTGGAGTGGCCTAGTCAGTCTCCGTACCTCAACCAATCAAAAAATCTATTGGAGGAAGTTGAAACTCCGTGTTGCCAAGCGACAGCCCTCAAACACCACAGCTCCAGAGAAGATCTGTGCAGAGGAGTGGGCCAAAATACCACCAAAGTGGTGTGTAGACCTGATCAAGAACTACAGGAACGTTTGATCTCTGTTATGCCAACCAAGGCCTACATTACAAATATTAAAAGTAAATATATATTATATATATATATATAATATATATATATATATATATATATATATATATATATATATTATATATATATATATATTATATATATATATATATTTCATCCCTTTTACTTAAGTAAGCCAGATTTTTAGGAATGGATTTTTAAGAATTGGAACTCTTGACTGAATACCTTTTTATTATCAATGTTAGTGGCAGTCCAATTTGTTCCAAACAACTATAATATAATGTTAATATAATATTAATTAATAATAATACTAATGATGATTATTCATAATATTATAATAGACAAGATGAGCGCTTCAGTGGATCGATGGAGTGTAAGGTCAGTTGGTCTTCAGGATCAGTGAGGCTTGCACCGGAAGATCAACAAAAGAAAGATCCGAGGCACTCCAACAGCATTAAGAATCCTTTATTAGAAAAGGGATATGCGTTTTGACCACGTGGGGTCTTTAGGGCATAAATTAGTCCAAATGATGCCAGGTGATTTAAATAGACCGGCAATGAGTCACATGACAGAATCACATGCTACCCACATGACACAATTCAAAAACACAGTGCAATACGAGTAAAAAAACATAAATAAAACATTAGTAATTAGTAACCCTAACCCTAATATGTCTATGTAGGGACAACCAGTTTGAAATTACAGTAATCACTTCCTCATAGATAAGATCATAACAGCTGAACTCTTACAAGACTATTCACTTTCAAAACATTTCTTTCGACGTTTTTTAAGAACTGGTTGTCCCTACATAGATATATTCTGTATCATACCACACACTAATGTTTTTTATTTATATTTTTTCCTCGTTCCTGTTTTTGAATTGTTCTGTCATGCTACCATGACACAATTCAATCTGAGGATTAACCCTGCGACGAGCTGGCCCCTGTCCAGGATGTACCCCACCTATGGCCCAAAGTCACTGGGATAGGCTCCAGTCACCCGTGACCCCTAATGGGAACAAGCAGTAGAAAATGAATGAATGAAGGTGGGTAGCATGTGATTCTGTCATGTGACGCATTGCCAGTCTATTTAAATCACCTGGCATCATTTGGACTCATGCCCTGAAGGCCCCACGCGGCCGAAATGCTGTCGAAGTGCCTCGGATCTTTCTTTTGTTCAAGTTGTTGTTTTCATGTCGCTTGTGTCTCTACAGAGCTCGTGGCCTCTTGGGGTTGATCTGAACTTGCGCCTCCTCGTGAAGTATAGAGTGGAATGACTTCACTTTATCTGTTGAAGAACGGAAACAATCATAAAAAGGTTATTAGTGGCTTTTAAGACCTCTTCGGATCTCATAGTCAATGCTTACATTAAGATCTTAAAAACAGGTCTTACCTCTAAGCTCTATGAGGATGTCTATCTTCTGGTCCAGGATCTGTTGGAGTTGAATGGCATAAGACTCCAAATTATAGTCCACCTCTTCTGTCATATCTAGCAGCACTTTCTCATCTTCCAGCCATCGAATGGACTCCTGCACGCAAATGACACATTGTGAATCAGTCTATCAAATGTTTAATAAGCCTTTACCTGAAAAACAGCCCGATGGTCTTCAATAACCTGCTCCTCCATCTCCACTAACTGAGACACAGCATCGTGGAAGGTGAAGAGCTCCTCCTGGAAGACACGCCAAAACATATTTCAACTATTCCAGAAGAAAAGTCTGAAATCACCATTAACTTTAACACTTAACACTATCCTTGAACGCTCCACTCACATTATCACAGAACAGCTTGAGGTCATCCCTCTGAGGAGAGATGATCATACATTCCTCATCCAGGTCCAGCTGATTAACAATGTTAGTGTTGGACCGACCTCCCTCCATCACTTGGTTAGGGTCCACCGTGAGCTCCTTCACCCTGCAGAGACATAAACCATGTGATAAAGAGGTAGAAGAGAACAGAAGTATTGTCAAACATAAATGGATGGTAGTATTATGGTGGCAGTGACATGCATACACTTTGGTACACTGCCAACACACTGGCAGTTGTGTATCATTCAATAATACACATTTAAAAAAATTATATTGGATGTGAAATAGTATTCTGGCCTTGATCTTGCATTAGGCCCTTAACAGCATCGATCCGAAACTAGGCTTTCAGAAAAGATAGGAGTCAAAACACATATTCAAAGCTGAAAAGTATTAATTTCACCTGCAACTGCAAGACACTTTGAGTGTTTAGCCAAAGGAAAAGCGTGAAAGCAGAATCATATCATGTATCATATATCATATCATATCATCTGCAGATCATGCAGAGTGACATGTGTTTATGGATGCATGGGATGAAATGATAATACTGTAGACCAGGGGGCAGCACATGCGCCATGTGGGCATGAATGAGTTAGTGTTAGGAAGAGCTTGACCTGCTGGGAGATACAACAGCAAAGTCATCACACTCATAGGTATTGGTTGGTGAGAGGTCAGGACGGTTCCCCTACCTGTCCTGCGAGAAGGGGATGATGGACTAATCCCAAACTCTGACTCTAAAGCGCAGCAATGACCAAATCAGTGCACAGAGGAGCAAATGACAAGATAACGAGGAAAGAGGCAAGTAACATCCAGTCGCTTTTTAAACGCTCGACAACAAATCGCACATTAATATTGTTCAAAACTACTGATCACCTGTTGGCATAACGTAGTGTGTTCAAAGTGTTCTCACAGGAATGAATCCCAGGAGAGATGGTGGCGATCTGTGCACAAAATGTTAACCCATTACATTTACAACTTTGATTTGCTAAAATCAGAGGAAGTGTTTTAGCACTGACCATGCATGTGCGCGAATTCTCCCCAATAAATGAGTCACGGAGAACCTGGGTGAGTTTGCTGGCTCTAAAGGGAGTGTGGGGTTTGTTACGACCCAGAGCCCGGATACATTCCTGAAAAATAAAAAACATTGAAAAATGTATTTCAAAAATAAAATAAAAGATATAAAAACACATCAACACAAATAATATATATATTGTTTTCTCATTTCAGAAAGTAGTAACATCAACCTTTAAAGCAAGCAGGCTTTTGTTGATTTCCGACCCCTCATAGAGCGTCTTGCGGTCAGCATTTGCTGTGTCTGCCCCTCTTTCATTTCCGGCCAGATCCACGAGCGAGAACTTTCCATGCATTTTGCCCATTTTCCTGAGAATGATCTGGAACGTGGCGTGGCTGCGAGACGAGTGGGCATTGGCTGCAGTCTGCCCAGAGGTTCTGAAGTCACAAAAAGAGATTTATTATAAGATGAATGTTTTTTCTGGTACACAGTAATAAACTAATATCATTATTATTATTTTTTTTTTTTTACCATTTATCATTGTAAACTCAAATATTGAACTACAATGACTGAATATACTATAATATAAAACTGAAGGAACCAGTGGTGGAAAAAGGACTGCACATTTGTGCTCAAGTTAGAGTACAGTTAATAGCTAAAAATGTATACAAGTATATTACAAGTATACTACTCAGCAGTAGTGAAGCAATATTTCATACAAAAATGTAAAAATATGAACTAGTTTCAACTGAATTTTGTCGTTTTGAACAACTATTTGAATATTCTTTGAGCTTTGTCCAATCACAGCAGGCGATGCAGTGTGGTTTTGAGTGTTTGTGTGGAAAGAAGCACATACAACAGTGAGACAACCTTGACTATGGCCGATTGGGACTTGTACTTGTAAATGAGTCAAGTTTTAGCATGTAATTGTTATCAGTTACACTATGAAATTATGTAAGTGTTGAGTACATATTTAGAAATCTTCCTAAACAAAGCACAATTACTCAAGAACATATCTTTCAATTACAGTAACGTGAGTATTTTTTGATAGTTACTTTCCAAACCAATATAGCATGTCTTAAGATTAAACGTTGCATGATCATTTGTCGTCTTATAAGCGACTTACCTACAGCTGTTGCCCACTTTTATGAGTTTTAGGACATCCTCAGTGCATTTCACTTCTTTCTCCTCAAGACCGACCACTTGCACTTGCTGCTTGCCGTCCTCGAGCACTCTCAACCTGGCTTTATCATTCAGCAGGTCAAACACCTAAAAGTGCACAAGTGAGCATCTTTTGAAATTTAAAGTCAAGTGTAAAGACAAATACCTCACATACCTTCCCATTGTAGATTTCAAAGAACGTGCAATAAACTTGTAAATCTAACTTCTTGTAGTTGGGTTTCTTCAAGATGAGAAATACGTCCTGAGCTGTGGCGAGTTAGAATAATTAAACGAGACCCGTCTTGAAATATGAAATATTAACATCCCCAAGGCATCAAAGTGAACGTACAAGCAAGCGCATAGATTCCTTTAGAACAGTCTTGAGTTTTACCAGAAAAGTCTCCACCCATAGTCTACAAAGGAACGAGAATACATGTTAATCCAAAAGTGAATTGAGTCATAATGTCCTGTCTGCGACGCCAGTTCAGATATTTAAAGTTTTGACCACTTTGTCCACAAAAATAAAGGGGATACATTTGATATGTGGGAGTATTTGATATGTGGGAGTAAAGAGCGTGAATTAGTCGTTTGCAGTCAGAACCTTAAAACTCTTAAAAGGCTTAATTTATTTGGAATTAAAAAAGTCCCATCTGCACAACATGTCAAAAAAGGCACTTATGTAACAGTGGTCAAACTATTTTAATCAAATTATTTTAAAGATTTCAGTTTAAATATAATCTATGTTCTGATTGGCTCAGGCAAATAGAACAATTTTTTAACAAGTGAGTCTTGGAAATGGAAATAGTTTTTGCTCATGAAAACACAACTCAAAACTGCACCAAATATTCAAATAAAATCTACAAAAGTTAAAACCAGTGATGACAAAAATGTCACATAGAACTTTATAATTCTGAGATGATTTTTTATTTTAAACACACTGCAGACACATGCTTTTATTTTCAATTTTGCAGTCACTAAAACAAATGACTCACATGTGTTTTTCCACTGCCGGTCTGCCCGTAGGCAAAGCACGTGGCCATTCCCCCCTCAAAAATAGTCTCTACTAAGGGTCTGGCAGTGAACCTGTGGGTTAAAACATACAGAGACTTAGATATGCAGCAACTCACCAAAACACGATAAAGACGTGTCAAAAACCAAACCTGTAGACAATCTCGTTTGTGGCGTCTTCATCAAAGGCGTAGTCGAAGCGAAACATTTGGTTTTCCAGGTAACGGGTCAGGTCTACTTTCTGTTTGGGCTCATGCACCATCAAAGCATTTTTATTGGGAATGGTGATCACGTCCAAATCCTTCATGGACAGCTCTGAATGAAGACAGAAGATGCACACGATGACATAATCCTAGAGCTGGGCAAAAACATTTATTTCACCATTTTCTTGGGGGCAAACTCGCAATTTTAATTTGAGCATGTTTTATGTAGACTATGTAATACTAATACTATATCAAAAAAGTTATCATATTTGCAATTTTTGGGGGGAAATATGCAAAATGTGAATATTTAGTATTAAAAAAATTGCTAAAAAAAAAAAAGCCCTACATAACCCTCTCTTCAAATAGACTTAAAAGCATTTCAAGTGTATTTTACCTTTTTTGTTCAGCGGACGCTTCCTCACACAAACACAGATCCTACGCTCCTCGATCTGTGTGGCCAATAACGCACAGTTAACGTTCACAGTGTCAACTACAACAACAAAAAAGATGCGTTTCAAAAATACAAACCAGATCTGCTATTGTCAGTGGACGGTAGTCTAAACTGGCTCTGAAATCTCTGATCATGTGCAAAATCTCATAGTTGGGAACATTCACTTCCTGAGAAAAGGAAAGACGTAAGACAGCAGTAAAAATGTATTCCCTGGATGTACTTTTAACATGAAGTGTGTACCTGCGCCCTCTTCTCTCTCAGCTCGTGCTGCTGAAGTCGCCGTCTCTCCCTCTTCTTATGTAGTTTCTCCACCTCCTTCACACATTTAGATTTTTTCTTTGCTGCCACTTGAAAAAGACAACCAAAATCGTTATCATCCATTGAATCATTATGTTGTGACGAGTTTATGATCAGGCCATTCATTTCATTAGGCCTGAGGACCTATTGGACCAATTGGTCTCGCCAAAGGACATTCCCTTCTCGCAGGACAGGTAGAGCAGGTTCGGTACCCCATCGCCCGTGCATACTTGGCTTTTTGCAAGTATGCAAAGAGCCAAGTATGCATGTGCAAAAAGCCAAGTATGCATGTGTTTTTTGACATGCAGCGTGGAGCGCTGCATGTCAAAAAACCCTAAAAACACTCTTGGCATCAAGCTGTATTCAAGACCCCTACTTATAACTGCTAAAATTGAATCTATGGCAAGGGAGTGGGCAAGCCCGACGGGATGGTGAATGACGACATAAGCGCTCATTAGAAAAATGTCACCCCACGCTGGCGTGGGGAAGCTCGGAACCTTTCGATTTATGTATATGTGGTTACCGTGGCAAGGGCTATATTGTTTTTGCTGTAACCCCCTGAACATGCTCAAAAACTCACACTCAACACTTTGCCCATGATTCAGAACATTTTTTTTTAATATGGCACTTACAAAAGCGTTAAACAATGGTGCGACAGCGCCACCTACAAAAGTCAAAATACATTGTGCTTATGGGAGATGTCGTAGATCCACGAAATTTGGTACCTCCAGGGGGCCTCAAAAACGGTGCACATAATCACATAAGCATAATCATAATAAAGTGGGGCATCTAAAGTTATCACGTTAAGAACTCACATTTTACAATCGATAAGACAATCGAAGCAGCCATTTTAAGACAGATAAAACCAATCGACTGAAGACAATTCAACTCGTGAATGAGAGTTGTCGTTGTTGTGGTGTTACTTTTAAAGGCAGGTGGCGTCCAACTGGAAAGGTGCATTTACCGCCACCTACTGTAGTTGTACGTCTTCAAAGTATGAGAGGACTTAACATTGTTGTTGTTGTTGTTGCTGTTGTGTTGCTTTTAATGGAGGTTGGCAGCCAACTGAAGAGGTGCAGTTACCGCCACCTACTGTACTTGTATGTCTTCTGTAGTTGTATGTCTTCAAAGTATGTGTTTTACACTATACCATAAAAAAGGGTGGGGAAAAAGGGAGAAAGAGAGAAAGAGGTGAGATAAAAGAAGAAAGAAGGGGAGAAACAAGCAGAGGGATAAAGAAAGACGTTATCTAAAGTGACGTTCTAGAATCTTGGCTTTGATGACACTATAATGCATTACACGGTCACTCAATAATTAGTGTACAGCTCTTATTCTTTATTTTCTCTCTTTCTCTTGCTCCTTTTTTTTACGGTATAGCTTACAACACATATTTTTAAGACGTACAGTCGGAGGCGGTAAATGCACCATTTCAGTTAGCTGCCAACCGCCATAAAAAGTAACACAACAAAAAGAACAGAACTGTCTCTGTTCTAATAAAGCTAGGGATTGCTACGGCAACGGTGCTAGCTTTTTATAATTTTGAAGTTCACACGTTTCATTTGAGTGCTCACGATTCTGGACACAATATTTAAAAGCTAGATGATTAAATTAAAAAATACAACATCTTTAGGTACAGATTGGACAATGTAGTTTCCAGACGAAATTTAAAAGAATTATGTGCGGTGTAAAAATGTCAAGCATCGTGGTTCAGGGTAGTGGATTTTTCTAGAATTTCGAGATTTTTTATTTTTTTCCTGTTGTGTGAAGCACTTTGTACGAATTATGCTCTACAAATAAACTTGCCTTGCCTTCTACCTTGTGGCAAGGCATACGAATATTGGGGAATGGTTATTAGGCCCAAGCGTCATAAACTGGCGAGAGATCTATTAGTCCCGTAAGGCCATGCAAAGGGCTGTGAAAGTGTGCACGAATGAGCACGAAATCGAGCTCGCCCACATCAAAACACCTGCTAACGTACTTGTCCACTCCCGTGCATACTAATTAGTGCTGAGAAAATCGAACATTATTATTGTAAAAATGCAAAGTATAACATACTTTTCATAAGGCTCGAGGGATTTTTTTTTGCATGTTTATGATGATGTTTTGCCTAAGGGCTTGAGAGTTCCAGACCCAACCAATGTACTGTATGTAAAAATCACTAGAATTAGATCGGGAAAGTTACCTTTACCAAAGAGAAGCACAATAACGTTCTTCAAAATCTGCTTGAAATACTTTAAAGGTACATATTTAGACCAGTATTTGAAAACTTTTACTGAAGTAGATTTATATGTGCTACTTTTACTTGAGTATTAGTTTAAATCTGAATCTGTACTTTTTCTTCAGTAACAAAATTGAGTACTTCGTCCACCACTGTGAGACCAAACTGACCAAAATGTTTTAAATCCTTTAGTGCTGAGGGCACCTGGAATCAAACCAGGCACATCTTGATTATTTGTCAAATGCTCTGCCACTGAGCTATGCCCAAAACACTACCTCTTTTAAAAATTATAATAGGACCAGAAAGGGAATTTCGGTTGGAAGTGTCCAAAGAAAAGAGTTTCTTACCCTGATCGGTCGGTGAAGACCCTTGATTTGTGAGACAGAATCTGTTGCTCACAACAGCAGATAAGACAATCGAAGCAGCCATTTTGAGACAGATGTAACCAATCGACTGAAGTCAACTCAACTTGTGAAGGAGAGTGGTTGTTTTGCTTTTAATGGCGTTTGACAGCCAACTGAAAAGGTGCACTTATCGCCATCCACTGTAGTTGTACGTCTTCTGTAGTTGTACGTCTTCTGTAGTTGTACGTCTTCACGACACAGTCAATTGTTAGTTTTTTAAAATTAAAATAAAGAGAAAAGAGAGAGAAAGATGGAGAATGAAAGTGAGAAAGATATAAAAAGAAAGAGAAAGAGAAAAAAAAAGAAAGATAGAGAAGGCTTGCGGAATCTGTGTCACTTTTGTTTACTGCCACCCACTGTAGTTGCACGTCCTCAAAGCTAGTATCTAAAGAGACGTTCTAGAATCTTGCCTTTGATGACACTGAATCCTGGCATCACGGTGACGGTTGTTGTGCAAGAATTGTCGAAAGAATGGCAGTAATGTAACACTATGGAGACCAACCGCCATAAAACATCACCAAAGAAGAAGAATTGAAAATAGTAATCACTGTACCCCCCAGGGAGAGCGCAGTTCTCTGGCACAGTTGAAAAGAATACCGTAGTCTAAAGAATTAGGTCTAAAGAATAAATCTGTAAAGAATGAAGTCTAAATAATAAAGTAAAGAATAAAGTCGAAAGAATAAAGTTGAAAGACTGGCGGGAAAAATTTGAAATCAACTGCCATAAAACACCAAAGAGAGGAAGAGAGTGTAAAGAATAGCGGTAATGTAACATTATGGATACCAACCGCCATAAAACACCACCAAAGAAGAAGAACACTATTATTAAGACTCATGTGAATAAAAAGATCATGTAGAATAGGCAAACCTCCTACCGGTTTTTATGTGATCGCTGTCAAGAACCAGAAACTGTTGAGCATTTGCTGCTTCACTGTTCGCCATATGAAAGAGAAAGAACTGACCTGTCTTTATGGTTTCAAACTAATAGGCGGGAATTCAATCTGCGGAAATCTTCTTACGATCCAGTCACAGGGATCATGTGGGGCTATGGTTACTTATGTAACACAGGGTTAATTGGAGGGTTGTAGGGTTGGGTGCGTCGTTGTGGTGTTGCCCGCTCAAATGCCGACTGCCATGGGGGCGGTGACAACAGCGAAAGTGACTCTTAGGGTCACAACTACAGTGGGTGGCGGTGATGTGGCACTATGGAGGCCAGCCACCGTAGCCAAAGAAGAAAAGGAAGGATACGCCTTCGGGGTTGGCTGCCGGCCGCCGTTGGAAGCACCAACAACAACAACTAAAGAATGGGGTCTGATGAATAATGTCTAAAGAATGGCGGTAATGTAACATTATGGATACCAACTGCCATAAAACACCACCGAAGAAGAAGAAGATCATCTTTCGGTCTTCATCATGGAACTCATAGCAATACAATGGGCCACACTGGACTCACTTAGCCGCTCAGTAGGATATGAGACAGCATATCCTACAGCATATGAGAGAGAAAGAACTGAATTATTTTTATGGTTTCAGACTAATAGACAGGAATTCAATCTGCGGAATCTTCTTACGATCCAGTGACAGGGATCGTGTGAGGCTATGGACTAGGGTTAATGGGAAGACTGTAGAGTTGGCTGCGTCGTTGTAATTGCACGCTCTATTGCGGACTGCCATGGAGGGCAGTGACAACAGTAAAAGTGACTCCGAGTGGCACAACTACAGTGAGTGGGTGATGTGGCACTATGGATGCCAGCCACCTTGGAAAGGAGAAGATGAAGGATGCGCCTTTGCGGTTGCGGCTGCCGGCCGCCGATGGAGGCAACAACAACTAAAGAGTGGGGTCTAATGAAAGAAGTCAAAATGGCGGTAATGTAACATTATGGATACCAACCGCCATAAAACACCATGAAAAAAGAAGATGAAACACAACCAAAGAAGAAGAAGAAGAGTGAGTCTCTTAGTCCATCTGTGTGTGTAGCTGTCTTCATCGTCCAATCTAAAATACAAAAACACCACATGTTATGCACAGTATTGATAATAATCATAGGGCCTACTGCACAGAATAGTCAAATAATCCAACATTAGATATGATTTTTGATTTGAATTTACATAGACATAAGAAATCCAATCAAAAACACCTGGTGACACATTAGTTAGTAAGCTATTCAGCAGATGTTTTTAAGTATTTGTCAATCTTTCGATCTTTAACATTTTCAACTGTTTGCATGACATTTCAATAATCTAATAATTCTAGAAATCAGATTATTAGATTGTGGGACTTTTTAAAACCATGTATATAGCTATATACAATCCATGATAAACACTACAGGTTTAGTGTCCAGATGACTACATCTGAATTATTTTCTACTACTATATGTAGCATAGCGAGTTTGTAATATAATTCTATTAAAAATAAAACGAAATAAAATGAAATATCAACAATGCCACCGGGATTTAACCCGGAAAATAAAACTAAAGGACACAGGTTTGTTCTTAATTAACAGAGGCAGATTCTAGTTCAATGACAAAATATGTAATTTAATTAATAGTTTACTAATTTGACTAAATAGTTTCAACATGTCAAACAAGCTCATATTCAGTTGATGTAATCACAGTTTATGTTCAGTTGATGCCATCACAGTTTATGCATAGATATGAGTCTTTTAAAAGTTCCGTGGACCGGGACAAACACGGCGCACAAACGGGTCCATAATAAATGACAAGGAGGGTAAGGCTCCTAAATTCATTTACTTCATTACATCTGGAAATAAAGATTTGGTTATAGCTAAACCAAACACAATACTGCTGACACATGTTTCTAGCTCAGAACGTACCTACATACGTTAGCTGCACGGGACCACGCGCTGTGGGGCCATGATGGCGAGACCTCAACAATTCCTGAGTTAGCCGAGATCACATCAGAGCGTCAACCTAAGCGGCGTCAGGTGACAAGCCATGGCACCGAACCCCAGAAACTACATTAGGAGTAAAATTACACCATCAAACCTTATTAAAGAGCACAACAACTACCTGGAGAGCGTAGGATGTGGAGCAACACTAAGGGACCCAGGATGTGCGTAGGTCTGAGAATAAATGACAAACGGAAGAGTTATTTATAGGTTAACACCCATCCCAATTAGCCAATAGGAATTGTTTAAGTCTGCCCATAGACCATACTACCACATATAATATAATACATTGACAACAACTTGCAGTAACACTGAGGCAGTATTTATGATGGGTATATATTAATATATTTAACTCTGCCGCTCAATTGTAAGAGTCATCACCTCATGATACCATTCATCCATCAATTTTCTTCCTCTTATCCAGACACTGCGGAGGAAACTGATCTGGACCACTTGTATCTGAGATTACCCAAAGCTCATGACCATAGGTGAGGGTAGGAACGAAGATTTACCGGTAAATAGAGAGCTTTGGCTTTCGACTCAGCTGCGGACCCCCTCCGACCCCTGACTGCGCCTAGAAATTCTGTCCATAAAAACAATGAACAGAACCGGTGACAAAGGGCAGCCCTGGCAGAGTCCAACATGCACTGGGAACAGGTCTGACTCACTGCCAGCAATGCCAACACAGCTCCTGCTCCGGTCATACAGGGACCGGACAGCCCTGAGTAAAGGGCCCCGGACCCCACACTCCCGGAGCACCCCCCAAAGGACACCACAAGGGACACAGTTGAAAGCCTTCTCCAGATTCACATAGCACATGTGGGCTGGTTGGGCAAACTCCCATGAACCCTCGTGATGCACGCACACCCTCGTGATGCACCTACGTGACGCACGTGCAATAAACTGTTTGTCTTGTGCCTGTTTAGTCTTTACTTTGCATCAAATACGATGCCATGCAGTGTTCTGTACAATTTACTTCACACATAATGACGCAAAGAGGCTTCATTATCAAGTCCATGTATCACTGAAACTCACCGTAGCTTTATACCAAAATGATCGCTTTTGTGGCATGACACGACCCCAAACCACAGCCCCAGTTAAACTAGCCTAAGACAACACGAAACATTTGACACATTTATGGCAATCAGAACCCGATGAAACCGCAGCCTACTTCCAATTTAGCACGTAGCGGCTAACGCGTTAGCTCAGTCCACTGATTTACGGTCTATGGGTCACACACAACATCTGCCTGTGTCCGTCCATTAATCACCAGCTTTTTACCTCCACACAGCCCTCATACCACATCCCTGTGTTATTTATTTATATGCTAAACTCCTCGCCCCATTCGAGCTGACCTACTTCTGTTTTTACCAAAGTGTTCTGTTCCCTGCTCGCCGTGCTTTGGTTTTATCACATCAGACATCCAGAGGTTTTACAGTTGGGCTTAAGCTTTTCCGTAACAGGCAAGATATCCAGCAATTAGCATGTATTTACACATATACACTAATAAGCTATAACTTTCTGTATGTTCTACGAGATGTGCTGATATTGTTCCCAATAGCACAACGATATGGAGTCCAATCCACAAAATAAAATGTATAGATTAAAGTGGTAATAACAGCATCAAATAAATCTTATTTTACAATGTGATATTTACAATAATGATGCTTATTTTACATTGGATTTTACCTATATTTTGACATTTTGCAAAAGCATCGTGACAATACGTACATTATTTTTGTAGGAATCGAACAACATTTGAGTTTATTGTAGAGCAGCACCGTAAGATAAAGAATGAGATGTATTGGATGAATCTGTTTGCGATTGCTATGTTTGCTTCTGTATGTTAGGCTACACTTTAAAACATACAATTATGGTCCCTTTTTTACAAAATCAAAATGTGTCAAAATTGAATAATAACAATAATAGTAGCATAGTAGTTTTGGCTTGTAGTCTTACACTTGCCAATCAGGAAGACTATTCTAAAAGTATTCAGGGACGGTTCCATTTTTTAGCCAAACCGAACTGTGAGATTGTACTTTTCCTCCTCCACAGCCACAGCAAAGATGAGGAATCCAACGAATCATCAAAAGAACCACCTGAGAGGTCTGAAGAGGAGGGATGGAGTCGGGCGCAGAATTGAAGATGATTGTGGTTATAATGAGGCCGAGGGCAGACACACAACTGGAGCAGGACAAGTTCGAGGCGACGGGAGGTTCAGGTAATAATGGAGGAAGAGGGGAGGATGAGAGAGGTGAGAGAGGACGAGACTGTAATCTGTCTGGAACTGTCTGATGTGATGTTTCTGAAAAGATGCTGGGACCAAAAGACACACAAAAAAGTCATGTGTCTTTGTTTCTTTCAAAATGGGAATTGGTAGTTTTCAGATGATGGGGCAAGAGCCAGTTGTTCCTATTGATAACATATTTTCATAACAAATATCCATGAGAAAAAAAGTGTACAAATGTTGAACTTTATCATTTCTATTAGGGACAATTCCGCACAGTTTCTCTCAGTTCTCTTTAATTTTTACTTGTAAGCCGCCAAGTGTAAAGTATTGTAAAAGTGTAGTTTTGGCTGGCCTGGCAACAACAATACTACAATTTAATGGCATTGTAGTATCCCATTTGCTATCTATTTTGTACCACTTTATAATAACACTTTAGTTGGCCTTAATAAAGCATAAACCGAGACTCTAACAAATAAACGCATACTTCATAAAGAATGATTCAGGCTTAGGCACTACTTAATTAAGAAGGAGGAGTCAGAGTATGATTTTTACTGTCTTAAATACGTGGGTTTCCAAATGACTAACTGCGATGAGTTTATTTAAACGCTTTTGACAACTCTGAGGCCGAAGCAAGTTTTGCCATCACAGTTAAGCTACCAATAACTGGCACGCTAAAAGCGAATGTTCTGCTTTTCTGAGAATAACATTCCCTATAATTAGATGCAGAGAGTGCACAATGGGCTAATTTTCACCAAATAGCTGCTTTTGCAATAAGATAATAATGTAAACTATACTGTGGCAAACCATATTTAATTTATTACATGAAAAAAGCGGGTACAGCTCATTTAAAAGTGTACTTAATGTTAGAATATCTCGGATTAGAATTTAAATTGGAAGTGTTGGGATTGAGAATTGTTTGTTTTTCTTGAGAGAGTTGTTTTAGTAATAGCATATTTTGAATCTCAATGGGACTTCGTAGTAAAGGTGTGAATAAAAACAATGAAAATACACCTCAATGTAACATATTTTTGGAAAAGACTGGACTCCCTATATCTCACAATCACTGTTGAGCGATATATTAACATCAAAGCACACTTTTCCCCACCCTCTCGTCCTGTTGGTCAGGCTCTGTCCGGCTCCGAGTGAGTGACAGTTGAATTCAACCAATCACAGTGACGTATGAACACTCACACCCCAGTCCCTGCTGATTGTAATAAATACCACAGTTTACGTTTGCAATTTAATCTTGTGGCGTGCATTGGCATTCAGCTGTGCGCCCATGTCTCTGTATGATTCATCAGGCACTCAATAGAAATGACGGCGCACCTAACCCTGTGTCACTTATTCGCGTTGTCATGGAAATCGGAGAGTATTTTTTTTTTTTGCTTCTTGAGGAAATCAGTGGCATTCGAGGGGAAAAAAAAATACATCCAAAAACTGGAGAAAAAAGAATAAAGAAAGAGGAGATGGTAGAGATAGTGCTCATCTCAAATGTCATCTGCACAACATCCTGTCAATAGTGTCACAGAATACAGATTACGTTTAATGTGGAATGGTTGATGTGCAAGAAGTGTTTTATGCACTTTTATGCGTTTATATAATTTGTATTTTTAGAGGTTGCATGTGGCATAATTAGCAGTTCTTTTGTTTTAACAGGGAGGTTGTGGGTTTGATTCTCTAGTGTTGTCAGAAATCTATACAAACATTTCAAAAGGAAAATCGGATCAATACTTGATGCCGATACCCCATTTTAGACAATATACTGTTAATTTCAACACAAAATGATAGTCCTTTCTTTCTAAAACTGTTCAGGAAAAATCTATTTTTGTCCTGTTTATGTGCTTTTTCAGTATCAATACTTGGTCAAATGAGTATCCAGTTTTGACACTAGTTTTACTATTGATCAGTATCTGATTTTGGATACTTTTGACAACCCTCTGTACAGTGTTGAATGTAAATAATATAAAATCCTTCTGTGCATGTTTTGTATTGATGGGGGAAACTGGCATGTCCAAAGGAAACCCAAGGTAACCAGATATTAAGTCAATACTAATACATTTACACATTTAAACAAGTATTAATGCTGAACAATGTCACTTAAGACAGAGATGGAACAAGAGTTTTAGAAAGGTCTGTAATAACTCGTCTAAAACAGCAGGGCAATATGACTGTAAAGAAACTACTTTTATTTTGTGTTTGAAAAGGTATTTTGGTATCAAAAATATCAAAAATCAGATACTAATCTAAAACTAGAATTGATATTGAAAAATTAAAATTAACAGGATAGTTTTAGAATGATCTTAAACTTGTTATAGACCACATAGTAACATAAAGAAAGTACTATTATTTTGTGTTGAATTGAAATCTAATGTTACTGTAATGAAAGAACATATTTAAAAGTATCCATGTGCTATCGAAATCGGTATATTTTCCTTTGTATCATAGTTTTTTAAGTATTGTTACAACACACACAGAAATGGCCCACTTTGTCTGGGGGTTGAACCCGAGAGTGCCGTTCAGCCTGTGTGCCCCCAAAATGCTTGTAATCTTACACTTATCTTACTCTTGCACCAAATTCAAAAAGTTCGAACATTTGAGTATTTATCTGTCACCATTTGCAGGAGTCTGAAGTAAATTGGTGCTGATGTGGGACAGAGCCTCATGGGGGGTAGATGACCACACACTCGTCCTAAACACACACACATTTTCCAAGAGCACACACACACACACACACACACACACACAAGTGAATGGATATGAACTGGTCTGACGCTGCAAGGTCAAGTCCTGTTCCGCCCAAATGATAAAACGATTTGAAACAGCAAGAAAACTGAGGTATATTTCTCTCTAAGTTATGAGTTCTCCTTGACCCCAATTATACCACACCATGAGGTTATTATCTTATAAAAGTTAAACATAGACTTCACTGTTTCAAGAATATCAAGTCACTTGATAGTAATGACTGCAGAGAAAAATCCAATTTCTTAAACAGAGGGGAAAAAAAGATGTCCTTGAGTCGGAGCCACAGTCTCCAGAGAGAAGCATCGACACATTTGAAATATTAATTAGTGAAACCACAAACTTTATTATTTTGTATTCAGAGGATAATGTTCAGTAGGCGAAGTCCATAAACCCCCAAGGAGCTTGAGCTAAAAGTGGAAATTACTACAGCAAAAGGAAGCAAATAACAATATTTAATGATAATTTAATTAAAAAACATCTACATTTGAATTCAACTAGGCACTTACTAAATGCGATCTCAAGTAGAAAAGGATTTTTATAGTTTTAGTAATTCACTTTGCACTGCTTGCATGTCATTTCATCATACTAACTAGTCTGTGCATTATAATTTCAGTATGTAGACATTCGTGGAGTGATATCTAGGCCAGTCACAATAATAAATATCGACTTATCGTTCAATAATGGAGAGAAGGAACAATAGTTTTCAGGCTCAATGTTTATCGTGGGTACCTTTTCATTGCACTAGTGATTGTTATTTAATTTTTTGGTTATATAAGATTTGCGCTGAAAAGTCAAATAACCAACTTGCACTACTCGTAACAAATACAAATTGGGGTACATGAGTGTTTCGGTCTGCTATTTATGTAATTCAGCACATTCGTTTAATGATATTGTACATTTAGGAAAGGGTTTAAGGGGATGAAAAAAAGCTTCAGCGTCACTGTGTCAGTGGCATGAAATAGTTTCTTTCAATGTGATCGTTTACCGTGATATTAAAACAGGTCTTATTGTGACAGGCCAAAGAGTAGTCTTTATATTCTTGTAGAAAACTACAAACTGTGTTTCAGAGTGATGAAATATTAGGACCAATGCCGTACCAATAAACAATGAAAAACACTCAAAATGGCACCCAGACAAGAAATATATTAAAAATCAACTTTAATGACATTTAAACCTTGTTACAACAGTTTTTCTTCATCATTAGTTCACTCAAAGTTCTATTTTGATCAATTTATGTTTGACTTAATCCCGTGTGTCCTGCAACTGAGGCTCATAAAATTCCTCTTTTCACCTACCCCGTATCTCCGCCTACATCCCTGTACTTAGCTGTGATTGTTTGAAAAATGAAGACTCAGAGTGACACATGTTGGGTTCTAAAATGTCCCCTAGCCAATGTTAAAAAATACAATCTGCTTCTTTTCACGGTGAAATGTCACTAAGAAGAGGCGGAGTTTATCAGGTCTGCAGTTTTGAACAGGAAGTCAATGGACCTGTTTCTATTACTGCGCCGTTTTAGATCAATATTGTGGTTTACATTGAACAAAGTATGAAATGATCTATGTACTTGTTATAGTTAAGTACCTGAAAAAAGATTATGTCTCCTTTATTAAAGCCGATGATTTGACTTATAAAAGAATAAATATCCAAACAGAACATTAATGAAAACAAAATTAGTGTTTGACCTTTTATTGCAATTATTCAAAGATCTGACCGTGGTTTACACTTAATGGTGACAAATGGTTATATATTTGAACCATTAACATTGAAATGCTGGTAAAATGGCTGGGTTACTCCTTTGCATTGTGTGCTAATGGGGTCACCAGAGGGGCAGGTTGAGGGTGCACTCCTTCGAGACCGTGAATATCCACCTAATTTCACGGCAATTTGACCAGTACTTATGAGCATTTCACACGGCAGATTAAGTGGCCGAGTGACTGACGGTTTGACCAACATCTATTATTGTCCCCACACTTTCTCAGTGCTTTTTCTGTTCCTGTAATTACCCTTATATTTAAATAATCACATGTTAAACCAGGTCACATTAGAAAAATCTTGTCATTTAACATCGTCTTTAAGGATGTGATTTTTTGACTCACCTGTTTTCTCTTGTTAGATGTATCATTTAAATGTTTAATCATGATTTAGTTCACAATAATTAGCACAAGGAGACTGAAATAGGAACTGCTAAACTGCAAGGGTTTGCAAGTTCTATACATAACAAAACCCCATGGACATATGTGTTGTTTGTTAGGGGCTTAATAGTACAAAAGTTTTTTTTAAAAATATCGCTGATTGTGAAACTTGCTTCCCAAGTGGAGTAGTAGTAGCATTGTTCTTGGTAGATGTTGATAAATATACAGTTTTGGAGATTACTAGCACATTGTCGGACATGGTAAAACTCTGTGTATTTTCCATATGTCAAGTGACTTTCCTTACTTTGTCTATTCATCCAGGCTTAGGACCAGCACAAAGATCAGCACCCCGACTAATGACCACTCAATGTTATGATCATCATTCAAAAACTGAAATGACATTTTCATCAATAGCTATATTTTGTATAACTTTTCATAGTCAGTGCCTGCCTAACATATCTTAATCATTATGCCGCTCACACAAAGAGAAGCCAGATGAAACGGCCATAATGTATATTCCATCAAAGAGGTTTTGCAGAAGAGAAATCCAATGCAAACAGAGACTGTTCAGTATATGAAGTGGATGGACTGGGTTTGGCAGGGGAAAAATACATCCTGAGAGGAATATTTGAATTTGTTTCCGACATCAGATGCACACAGTATTTTGCCTCTGAACTAAATGATGACACTTTAAGCCCATATTACATTGCCTCTACTATATGTCAAAACAGCTACATTTGCAGTATGTTGAAGTATAAGCTCTGAGTACATGTATGTGCTACTCTGCTTTAAATGTGCACTTTTCTGGTCCTGTGTCTGTCACCTGCTTGTCTCATGGGAAATGGTTTGGAATGTTCTACAGTGTAAACATAAGTAAACTGAAAAAAATCTTGAAAACATACACTCTGACTTTGCCTCTCCATAGATTGGCCTGGAGTTAAAGCCATACAGTGGAACATTCTAGACAAAACAATAACGTCTCTTCATCGTACCTTGGTTTGTCTTAGTCCATTTTTACGTCCCTACCAAATACATACAACTCAACTGACCAAACGCACAGTTCTCCAAACACAGACCATAACTTCCATCGCGTGCTCTGCTCTTCTTGCTTCCTCCAGTTCAAAAAGCTGTTTCAGAATTGTTTCGTCATCCCCGACAGGATTGTTGACTGATTCGGGATTTCACACAAAGCAGCTCCACTCTCCGGTTTTCAAAGGCCCTGCACACGCACACTGCTCCAAACACCGCCTTTGTAGTGCAAATCTTTTTATTTATTTATTTGTTTTGTGGCACAGTTGGAAAGGAACAGACACGAGCCAACAGGTAACATCTTGATGATGCAGACTTCCCCTGCTACAAAAGACTGCACGGTCCATTCACAGCAATTAGAACTGAAATAGGCCTAAAGTGCACTCTTAAATGGGTTATTTAGGGGCCTCTTGTGAACGAGTTTTTTTCAATTATGCTAATCTGCAGCTGGGATACAGTGCTTCTGCAGCCTCAGCATCTCCCCAGTCAAAACCGACCCACACTTTCTCAATATACATCCAAAAAAGTGTGACGTTAATTCCTTTTTGAGATGACTGGTGAGTAGTCTGGTGCTCTCAGTGCATCTGTGGTCGTCTGTAGCTGTAGTTTTGGCCTGTATGTAGGCGTATGGTGCGCGCGTCGGTGGTAAACGCGGCCCACGACTTGGCTTGCCCGCGCGCGGACCTCACTGTGCATTTCAATGACTGTGGATCAGAGTGAGTCAAACCCGTCAACACTGGAGCGTCGCTGGACCTGCTGCCGTGAATGACTAATTTAATCTGGTCGGCCCACTCCCTTTTGAGCCTCTTTTTGTGTACAAATGATGCATAAAAGTTTTTGTTCTTGGACATTTAGTGCGGTGTTATGTTGCGTGTCATAAGGAGAAATGTGTGAAAACTGAACAAGCAAGCTAAAAAAATGTATTGATTGAATACAGATTATATTGAATTAGTTAGCATTGTAACACAAGTAGTTTGGTAAACTCTATGTCATCTTCAACAAGATTAATTCCAGAATTCAACTACGTCCTTTTCACTCATCACTGCCATTTCTTAAGAAAATAACGACAATATACAAAAAAATACTCAAACGTTACCACTATATTGTAGTCTATATTCACCAATTTGTCATCTGGATTTGTGTCATTGTTATTTCTCTTTTTATCAAGCGTTTAAATACAGTTAATTCATATGCTGGTTCTCTGCCTTTAAAATGACTGACAGCAGATAAAGTCAGTAGATAAAAGTCCACGTTGGAAGTATGGGACCATAAAACTCTATTATATTCTGCAGTCTTTCTCAAACTGTGGTACGTGAGCTCCAGGTGGTTATGTCGTAAACAGGACTACAAAAATCATGTTTCAATCCTATTCTAGACCATATTTAGCTCTTACATTCTCCCATAAAGATCAGGATTGTGACAACGTTATCCCCACATAAGTATAACTAGTAAAATGTTTGTTTTTGTTAGATTCACGAGCAGTTGTCCAGCAGCTGAAGCAGTTGATCCTGTACTTGTTTTGACTAACGTTAACTGGATGTTTTGCCTGCGCACAGCAAAGGTCGTAGTTTTTGTGTTGATTTGTGACGTTTGACCCAGATTTCTTTTGTTCAACATCTCTTTCTTTCTGTATCTTGTAATGTTACTTTATCCCTTGTCTAAACGGCATCATCTTTCTGCTCTTGACCTATACCTGAATCCCTTAATCTAATTTTAAGATCATATCATGAAGGATTTCCGAGATTGGCCAAGATTGCTCTTTGAATCGCCTCAAATGGATGAAACCTTGCTCGTGTTTTTCCTTTTTACTTCTCTGTGGCCGAGCTGATGAAGATGTTATATGTGTTTGCTGAAAAACTCGATGTCATTATCTATAATTACCTGTCCGCCGCTGATGGCCGATGACTCACTGGGATTATTACAGGCCAAAGTGTCGTTCCAAACGGTGGGTGGATGTGTGTGCCTCCCTCCGAGTGAAAATGGACTTACGCCCGCCTCAGACACGTGCACACCATGACATCTTTGACTTACTATCTTGTGATTTCTCTTTTCCTACTGCAACCAGCTACTATCAGATACCAGCGTTACAGTTATTGTGTGAAGAACTATCACCGCTTTACAATTATTGACGCCATAACCAAACAACAGTGAAATCTTTAATTTGTTTTCAGTCACGTTTTCTCACCGTTCAGTTACTTTATTAATCCATGTTCCTGTGTGACATTAAGAGCCAGATAAAAGTGTATTTAGTTTTACCATTTATAGTATAGATTGAACTGAAAGGACTCATTCTTATTTTTTTCTCGATCGATTGACCAAATAATCTTCGTGTCGGCGCAAAGGCACGACAGAAAATCCGCCAAACAGCAAATGCAAAGTTGAATAAATGGCCCAGTTTCATGGACGATCGCGACGAGACGTGAACCGCTGCAAAGTCTGCGTGCTTGATCAAAATGTATTTATGTTCAGTGTTGTTTGACGTGTTGTAGATTAAAGAAAGTAAGAAAAGGGGGTGACCGGCTAGGAACATGGTGAGGTCAAAACAATAATAGTACAACACAGCGATAACATGGGGCCGTGACAATGTTTTTATCCTTAATTGTAATAAAATCCTTTGAATGAATGCTTCTCGTGGGTTCTGTTCAGACTTGAAATGTGGAAGCACAAATCACAAATCACATTTCAGAACATGTTTGCGGCGGCGGTATATACAAAGGATAGTAGTTTTTCACATAATAATGCAGAAACATTTGTTGTTTGCAGAGGAAGTTGTTATTTTGTGTTGAGTTACCTGAGACCGTTCAAAATGTGATTTCTGCGCTCGGCGGAGGTGCAGTGGTTTGAGGCGTTATAATCTCGGCATTGTGGGTTCGCCTTCTGGCCTCGACCTTTTGACAAATTTCTCTCTCCTCTTTCTCCCCATTTCAATTTCCCATAAAGTCTTCGGGCCAGAAAATCTAAAACAATAAAATAAATTAGAATGTGATTTAGATTGAATTTAAACTAATCCCTCAATTAGCCCCAGGTCATACCGTGGAAACTTCACCAAACGAGACGTGAATGAATACACCTTGACTCTGTATTAAATGTTTGTTGCAAGCAATCTTTTTGGGGTAACAAAACCAATATCCTCACAGCTTTTTATTGTCCCTGGGCCGAAATGGCTTGTTTAAATAGTAAACTCTGCAGTGCTTAAAAGCCAAAACCTCATCACAATAAAGCTGTTTATGGGGAGGATAAACTGTGGGTAAATGGTTGTCATAAACTTGACTCTGTGTCTGGGGAAAACTGAGATTTTTTTTTATGTTATTGTAATGGAACTAAAATATCTGGGAGCTATTTTATTGGCAGTACATCTCGTGCCTATGAATGTGGTTTCAAGCTTGTAAATGTTGTATGTAGCAGTAGAGGTGTGGGGAAATGTATATAAAATGATCAATAATAGTGTGATGTTTTGAACATACGTGCACAAAGAAAGTCTCAAAACGCTGCAAAAAGAGCGGGTTAAAATTGTAATCTTTCATATAGGCATATATCTGTTTAATCGCCAAATTATCCTCTGATTATTTTTCATCAAAGTATACATTTTTGACACCCCCTTATGTTCTAGTCAATATAAATCCAAGAATGTATTATCATTTTTACAGTCTGGATGTGTACAGTGCCGACAGACACTGAACTTTGGACGTACTACAGTGTGATTCATGCACAACGCCTTAAAGAAATGACATACAGTTTTCAACTCATTGTTTATTCAAGGCTTCTTTTTATTGTCCAGAATAACAACGGCACAATCTCCTGAGCACATAGTAATGGCTTAAGTAGCTGCTCTATGTAAACTGATAAGTTGGTGTTCAAAGGTCACATTATGTTGCTGCTTAGTTTGCAGTACACTGTGTTTACCGAAGTTCAATACACTGTTGTGTTTTCCCTCAGTGAAAAAGCAGAGTAGCTGTACTGCGTCAGTGAAGTTGTGCGTGAAAGTCACCATTTGTATTCCTGGAGTGTGTCTTGTAAAAAGAGATTGCTGCCACAGAGGAGCAGGGATTTATATACAGCCACATACAATCCATGCGCAATATGGAGGTGACGTATAGGCTTCAGTGCTTGTATCATGTGCAAAATGTAAATACAGTAAAGTGAATACATCTTAAATCTTAAAGTGGCTGTACCAATTTTTTTTGCAAAATTTGTCTTGCCCCAGTACATACTGTGAAAGCAGCTCTTGTGTCAAAATGACACTGTTGCGTGCTGTCTGCATCTCATCATCATAGATTTGTGTAATTCCAGTCCCACTAGAATGCTAATTGTTAGCATTACCGTGACAGCACAAGTCTGCTCTGGTCTCAGAAAGTTGTGACAAACACTTATAAAGTCATTGCAGTGAATAATAATGATGCTAGGAAAAGTGTTAGGAAAGTGTGGAATAACTTTGCACGTCTACAAATGGTTTAAAATTAAATACTTCTGTTTTTTCATTTTTTTAAGGCAGTAAAATGACTTTTAAGTCTCCTCTGGTGAGCATTAACCAGTCACATATTTGCATACATTTTGTTTTGTCTTTGCATTGGTTTTGTACATAATGTTCAGTCTGTAGAAATGTAACAGACTGCTGGAGGGGGTTATGTGTTTCCATGGAGATGTTATAGCTTTGCCTGGAATATTCCACAGTATGGCGTGAAAGTTTTCCATCTTGAATTTCTGCAATTACAGGTATTTTTATAATTTAAAAAAAATACTTTCAAAACATGTATTCTTATTGTGTGTAGGTTTGCCTCTTCACAGAGCCGACCTATAACGTGACCTGGTGAAGTCACTTGTGCTTGTTTCCATGGAGAAAGACGTTTCAAATAATTACTTTATTTTTTTTGTATTTTGTGTGCTTCTCGTCAAGATTCACAATATTATTCGGCATGTACGTGTATTTTACTGCAGTACCACAAGTGGCCACTAAAGTGCAGTTGGCAGCATATGAGTTTGACATAGTCATTCATCTTAAATTTCTTAAAGCTTTTTTGTCAAACCCTCTGAACCAGTTTTTTATGTTGTAATTATTGGGACGATTCTAGATATAACAATAATTCATACTAGTTTTTTGGAGGTTTTGACCAGATTTAGAGGAGGTTAGAACAGAACTGAATCCTCTGGAGGTGAAATGCACCCAGCGCTGCCGTCTTCAAGGAAGCTGCTGTTGACTTGGCAACCAAATCGAGCGGTTGTTGGTATAGAAACAGGCTAATGATTATTGAGATTTATCAGCTGCATCTCTGTAATCTGAGGCTGGTGAATAATCAAGATCACATGTTTCTCTCCACGCTCCCGTGACCTGCTTTTGGGGTAAATGGGTTTTAGCAAATCATAAATCATGTTTATGAACTAATCTGAAGTAGGCCTGAGGTATTGGCTCGGTAGAATCAGGATTCACCTATAAACTACTTACAAATACAGTCTATTTTGACAAAATGACGACACCTGACAATGTGAAAAGACTTATACTATGACATTTGAATGAAAGTCAATTCGGCATAAGAAATGATGTAACGTTTATAGACTTATTTATCTAGCACTTTCTCAAACTATGATCTAATCCACAAACTGTGTAAACCTGAAAAACGCTCCATGACATGTTTCTGAACATAGAGCAAACAGAAAACACTAAATAACAATATTGATCTCTCCAGGGTAACAAACTGTGACAGAGTTATATCACAACTCCATTATGCTCCATTAATGCTGTGTCGTCCCCCCCCCCCCCCCCCCCCCCATTTAGCCAGTTCTGGGGTAAATGCTTTTCATGGTGCAGTTGTAAGAAGCATCTCCTAAATCATTATCCAGGGCTGAAACTACACCAACCTGAAGGACATTGGAGACGCAGGCACTGCAGTATCTGACCGTAGTGGATCGTGTCCTCTTCCTCTCCACCTCCACTCCTCCCTCGTCTCTCTCACTCTCTCACTCCTCCCTCGCTTTCCTTTCTCTTTCTCCTTTTCTCATCCCTCCCTTTTCTCTCCCACCTCCCCTCCTCCTGAGAATGACATGTTTCGTTTTAGCTCTTCCGTCGTCTTCTCCCCCATCATCGCCAGGGCCGTGTCCAGATTTTTGGGACTAGGGTGGCCCATGGGTGCACCAGAGCCACCCCGGTGCACCAATGGTCTTTAAGGTGAGAATCTAACACTTGCATTTCACAAACTGATTGCAGGGGTGAATAATTAGGACACTCGGAATCTCTCCTGTTGAGGTTAATGTATATTGTGCACTGTAACTGTCTCGATAAATTAATAAATACATAAATAATAATAAGTGAGCAAAACATTTGGACCGGTGCAAATGAACTAGTTCTGTTTTTCACCTTTTTAAGACCAAGTACATCACCTCTAACTGAATCTAAGCAGTAATCTGTGATTACATTCTGCAAATAAATGTTCAAAATATTCTTCCCGTCACTGAATTATACATAAAAATAAATGTACTTACTCCCAATACACTGCCTCAGCCTGTGTGTGTGCAAACCAGATTTCATTGGTGGTCTGTGCCCCCGCTGTCCAGTCCATAGAAACGGCCCTGCATTTCCTCCTCCTTCACTCTTCTTGTGTGTCTCTCTCTCTCTCTCCTTTTCTCTTTGTCACACTCGTCTCGTCCACCTCTCTCTCCCCCATGTTCTCTCTCTTTCTACCTCCTCTCTCTCCTCCCCCGCTGGTGGTCATATGTTTCTCTGGTCTCCTCCTCCTTCTCTTCAGCTGTCCTCCTCGCAGTCTTTGGCCTCGTCCTTGTCCGAGTTGCTGTTGTTGCAGATACAAGCCGACGGGGAGTAAAGTATGTCCTGATGAAACGCCTATCGAAATATTTTAATGATTTGAGCAACCTTGCCTGTTCAATGGCAGTAAGATATGAAATGTTCTGAACTCCAGCAAGTGCGAGTGAGTTGGGGGTTGTTACAGAATACTAATTGCAATTTATCAATCACGCCACCATTTTGGCTAGAGAAGTTTAATAGGGAACTGATCAAAAAGGCAGCCAGACTATTGAAAAAGATGATTATTATGATTATTTGAGTCATATTGAAGTCAAAATTGTATTAAATAATTATTTGTGTGCTCTCAAAATGTAACCTGTAATGCAAGTACAATGTAATGCAATATTTCTTATTTCTTGATTTTAATTTTTGTAATTTATTGGAAAAATATTTGGAATTTAATTTCAATTTTAGTACTTGAACTGATGTATTTTTCTCCTTTTGTTTCATAAACCAAGAATTCTGCAGTTTAAGTCTATCCCATATGTCAGATGCCCTTCCAATCTTGGGACGGCACAAAACCTACACTGCCTAAAGACACTTCTTTACTGAATTATCCATCTATTTCACTGTTCTGCATTGGCTTAACTGTTTAAATATTCCATATTGAGTATGTTGTGTGTCTGAATGCAATAATTCTGAAGCATAATATTCTTAAATGCTCGAAAATTTTATACAATTACATATAAACACAATGACACTGTGTTGTATGACAATAACAACAATTAAAAGTCAAAAATGGACATATATTGACCATTGTTCTTGATGACTCTTTGGCTGCTCATGTTTTTGCATAACCCTCAAGCTATAAACCTTTGTGTTATTTTGTGCTCTGCATGTGCTACTTGTGCAAAACCTGGTCCTTAGAATACAATGTGTGCTCCACTTGCAGGTGCAGCAGGAAGGCGTCTCTTGTTTAAGCAAACTTTGCATTTTCGGTTGCTGTAGAAAAAGCTGCATGGTTAGCTTTCTGTGCCAAAAAGGATGCATCGACTTTATGCTCCGTTGCTTTTCCAGAAAGCTTACATGAAATCTGTCTCCCATTTACTCATTATAACTGTTAATTCCATCTACTTCAGTATTGTATCAATGCCTTATTTTAGCTGAAGATTATTGATGGCAAACACTATGACTAAAGCCCTGGATATTTTTGCCTCATTCCAGATCATATAACACACAGAAAATAAAACTAAATTATAATTGGTTGTCAAACCTAGCACTGCTTCACTGACCAATTACCGGTTAGCCTTTGATGAAAGCTGTAGAGCTGTCAGCCTTTAGACGTTTAGTCAATGAATCAGTTTAGAGTGTTTTAGTCAACCAAAATGTGTATTGGTCAACTAATTAATTAGATTATATGGATGTATATGCACAACAGCAAAAGGTAGAAGATATGGAGTGAGCTAGCTGAAGATTTGGTGAATTATATACATTTACATATAAATACACAACTTATTTTGATATAGTTGTTCTTGCGTGACCTCCTGTGCGGTTGTGGTCTTGTGAGCACAGTTTGGGTCAGATACAATTATTATTATTATTTCGAGCCTATAGCATAGTGTAGGACACATATGGTTTACAATAATTACATATTTGCATACCCCTACCAACACAGACGCGCACAAACAAGTTCATATGAAATTGCGCCGATACAATTTAATGTCCGCCATGTCTCCATGTTTCAAGTCAATGAGAAAAAACTATAATTGAGAATAATACCTCGAAATGGAGTGGGAAGAAGAAAAGTAAAGTAAAGTATGAACTCTTAACCCATTGTTCATCACCTTGCTTTTCATAGATCATAGAGATACATACAAGTTTGAAGTCGATGCAAAGAGTCCATGTACAGTACAATCTAATATGCTGGTGGGGCAGGTGGATGGTCGGTTGGTTGGATGATGCGAGATGGAGGGTGTTGGTGGTGCGGGGGTGGAGGCGGCGGCCGCGCTCTCAGATGTAAGAGGCAGTGTCTGTGTCGAGGAGCTTGTAAATGTTTGATGGGGTTTGATCTCGCCATCTGTCCGTGACTGGCCACTGCTAGCGAGGGCTGTGCGAGCTGAGGCGGAGGCAGAGCGAACAGGGCCAAGTAATACAGGCTAGAAATGGAAGTGCAGTGTTGTGTCGCAGATTTAGGATCAAGGGAAAATGTACTAAATGATGTTGAAATAATGTTACTCAGAATCTATCATCTATTACAATTGTGAGCACATTATCGCTATTGAAGAAACAATTCACTTGACCAGAATCCAAATATTAAGATTACAATGTTATACAGTGGCTCAGTGATTAGTGTGTTCGTCCTGATTTTGCCTGATGAATGTCACTGGTTCTGCAAGGAAGAACCAGCCGTGGGTGCACTGTCTCCTACACACCTGTCCCATAGTAGGATGTGCGAGCTTTTCCTTTGGTATAGTGTGCCTGTCCACCAGCTCTGATAAAAAAACATTGGTTCAAACCGTGCTCGGACCACTGCATACTGTCGATGTGTCCTTGGGCCGGCCCATATGAATGGGGTGTGTGCATCAAAGGCTCTTTTATGTCTTTATCGGTTTTGTTGTGTGAAGCACTTTGAATTGCCTTGTGTACAAATTGTGCTCTACTAAACTTGCCTTGCCTACTTTTACGTGCACACAAAATATCTGATCATTATGTCATATCTGGTGTTATCAGATTATTGAAATGTTGTGTGAACAGTTACATCTGATGTGGGTAATCTGATTTCTTTCTGATTGTAAGAATCCAGGGAGTTTTTGAGGATCAGATTTCTTCTGTAAACTTTCCAAAAATATCTGATCTAACCGGTCAACTGTTGGGTTGTCTGATTATTCAATTTTTTTTCTGGCCATGTCAATGTACCATATTTGGTGATGTTTGAAGCGACTGATGATCAGAGGAGCTGTCTCGTTTCTGTCAGACAGCTGTGGCTTCAGAAGTAACTGAGTATCATAGAGTGAGCCTGAATAATGCAATTCGAAGCGCTTTGGATATCTTAAAAATACATTCATTATTATTATTACATGATTGCATAATTCATGTCTGTGTTTCAGGTGGCATGTATAACAACAGTTTATCATTTGCAGTCAGATGGGGTCAGCCAGACTGTTAACGTGCTGATTTTGTGAGGGTGTAGGTTTATGCAAATGCTGCAATTATAACAATATAATAAATTAAACAAGTGTGGTGTCTGAAAAACTGCAGACCTAATAGAGAGGGCTTAATGTAATAAAACCTTTTCATTTAATCCATACAGACCCTTCCTGGTGTAATTGTCCATATACGGTGTTAGCAGATGGACCCATATGCTAATCGCTGCATGTTGCTCAGTGTAAACACCACATCATCTCTCATTAACACCCATTTGCAGGATTAATGAATAATTACAGCCACAACAGCGTACTGTAAATGCATCAATTTAAACTTGATGGCAATAATTAAAATAGCGATCAGGAAGTGTGCCCATATGTATTGGTTTTAGTGGACTATAATATGCAAAGGGGCAGATATCTTGATGGATTAAGCTTCATGTCAACAGCCTTGCTCCAGCTCTGCTAAATTATTGTTACTACTTGTAGTTAAACGATTAGTAATAGATGGAAGTGTTGCTAACAGTGTAATCAAATTTCAAAACTGTTTGGCCCAGCATTTTGCTTATTGCCAATAGTAATGGCTTTAGTGGCTTTTATAAGACCATCAAATATATATATTTTAGGCATTTTTTATTTTTCTATGCAACAGCTACGAATTGAATTGCCTTTCTGGGATGAATAAAGTGATCTGATTCTGAACAATAAGACTTAATACGGGTCCTGATGCATTGATATTCCTTAAAGCTGGTGTTAAAAGTTTAACAAATTAAGTTTGGATTATGTAGAATTACAAAATGCATTGGAATTCCATGTTCATGATGCCCTTAATATCAGAATACAATTGTCCTATGAATAAGTCACCTTTTCAGCCCAACAGATTCAGCCATAATGCAGCAGTCAGTATGTTAATACCTGTACAACTTGACATTTTTTTATTAATTTATGTTGTAAAAAATCACAGTACACATATATGTATTAAAACTAGTTTTTCCAAGAAGTCTGTCAAGAAAAAAAGCTGTATACATATTTTGAGTACAGCCCTATACTAATACTTCCACTACTATTAATGCAACTATTTATCTGTAGTTTTCACTTTGCCAGATTGGTGCAGTTTGGTTATGCATTTTTGTTTATGCAGCTTTAAATACTGCAGCCTCTTTAACGTGTTTGCTAAAAAAAACAACACACCAGAACTCGTCTATTTTGAAAGCCAATCGAATGTATGTCAATTTGTGTTGAGGTTTTTCAAATTCAGTCTTTAATAGTTCATGATAAGCCTGCATCACAGCAAATGGGACAATATGCTAAACATCTCATTATAGATTTCTCAAATATTGATTTTCCTGCCCCAATGACATTTGCGTGAGCCGACAGCACGGATACGGGCCGATCATGATGAATGTATGTTTACTCAGTGCTTACTCCGCGCTCCTCTGCATTTCCCGTCATGTCCGGGTCATTTGGCCGCGCATACAAACGCCTCTATGTACAGTGAACGTGAACTTTGACCCTTTACAACTCATCTCCGCCCCCTCTGCTCCACGCACTCGTAAAGTCACGATTTTACATGACCCCCGAATGCAATAGACTCCATGGAGCTTGTGAGATTTTAACACATTGATCATCTATGTGTTATACTCCGATCAATGGGTCTAACTACCAATGGGCCCAAACTGAACTGAGGCAGCGGAGGTCAATAAACGCACCAGATCCTGAGGCTGCAGTGGATCAATGACTTTTTTTTTTTTTTTTTTTAAACTAACCCCCCTTGCACTGTACTGGTTGCGCTCTTAAAGGTCATAAAACAAAGTCTCGGCCTGATAATAATCTTTGAGAGTAGCCCGAACAACATCACGCCAATAGGATTACTTCAATCCGGTACATCCATGTGACCTGCTGTTTGACCTTTGAGTGGGATCACTGTCCCAAATTAGTTCAAATAAACCCCCGGTCGCTGGGATAAAGAAGCAGATCAGCATTTTTATTGCACATTACAAAATGAAGGGTGTTGTTATGTAATACTGGCCTTTGGCGAGGTCTGGGGTCATTCTTTCTAACCACTGCATGAATGTGATATCAAAACACCACTGGCCTATTGTAACTCACCTACGACATCCACTTACTTTGCTTTAATGCTAATGCTGCACCATATTGGAAATTATTGCGATATATGGGAGACCGTTATGTGATTGTGTTGATTATATGTTGATTATTGCGTTAGTCAATATTGTGATGGCTATATTACAAAAGGTTTTCTTAGATTTATTTATTTAAAGAGATTACCTATTTATGAAGATACAATGTAAATATGCCAGAATTAGCCCTTTGGCTGCTTTCTATCTGTGGTCCCTGGCTGGTCAGGACAAGAAACAACACATTTGTGCTGACACTGCCTAGTGACTTTCCATAATACTCTCTCTAGACCTCGAGGCAGCAACTTGTTATCAAAATTTCAGTTCCTTTTTTTTTTACGATACCAATGTTGAAAGAAATTTTCTCTGTAGCTATTAACAGTACCTATAGCCCCAGTCTGGCACGGTTAAAGCCAAATATAGGCTAATTGTCGGGGTCCCAAAATACTTATTTTTACACTTTGAAGCGAGCAGCAGAAACCAGATGGCAGTTATTTTATTTCTGCATGAATGCCAATAGTTCGTTTAATCTTTTCTCTTGCTACAAAAGAGTGCACAGCTACATCTTTACCCTTGAAAACAAATATTGTATTTGTATTTGTTTTGAACTCATCTCAAACAGAAGCATCTGGCATAGTAATTACTCAAAACAATCTGCATCTAAACCATAAATCATTCACACAAGGAGCCTGCACATTTCCCCTAAAGGCGGCTCTCTCCTGCTGATTTCCACACAACAACAATACTAAAGACAATCAAGACTAAATCAAACACGTTTACAATGACAAACTAATGATAAACACCGCACAGATGATGACCCAGATACAAATTATGAATGCAAAATAAAATTGTAATCAAGAGTACATTTGATTACTTTCTGTTCCAAAATGTGCGCTCAAAACCTGGAGCAAAAGCACTTTTCTAGTCTTTGTAGGCTTTTGAAGAAAGTGTAACAAAACATTATACTAATATATTTTAGTTTTGAAAGTAGACTAATGCTTCTACGCCCTCTTTGACTACATAGTATAAAGAGCCAAACAGAAAAGCAACATGTCTCCCAATCTTTCCCGCACGAACCAGTTAATAACAGGTCTATACATGTACGCGACTGAGTGCAGTTCTAGAGCGAGATATGCTTTTCCTCCATCAAAGTTGAAGTAGTTTGTTATCTGTCGACACAGCTGCCCCTCGGAGGATCCTGTACGAGCTGCAGTCAAATCCGGTCTGAAGCGGGAGCTGAAAGTGACAAGCAGCCTGGGGTTTAGCGACACATTTCCCCTACAGCGCCTCTGTAATCCTCCAAATCTGCTCTGAACTTTTGAGATGTTCACGTTTAGTGTACAAGCTCCTATAGGCCAGGCATCTCAATCTGAAGTAATGTCGAGGAAGTAGTAGAAGTAGAAGTAGAAGTGACGTGCGGTTTGGTGAGTGTAGCCGGCGCAAATATTGTTGATGGCGACTCATTGCGTTCTGTATTTGCTTTACAAACATGAGAATCACGTTTGCCAATGGAAAAACACTGAGCTCTAATACATTGTTTTGTTTGTGTACCAAAGGGAAGAAAGAAAATTAAAATAAAATGACTGGCCGCACACCGCAGACCAACACTCAGTCACTCATTTGCTTAAAAGTATCGTTTTGTTGCAGCAGTACCTAAAAAGACAGAGGGGACTACATGGACCATGATCCTTTGCTCCATTTCAGAGCATAGCCATAGCTCAAATAATGAATACATAACTGTTATTACACACTTTTTATTTATTTAAGATCCCCATTAGTTATTACCACGGCGATAGACAATTACAGTTCAATGTAGATTCCACAATTATACATATGTACATTGTGTTAGCGAATAAATTTTACAAACAAACAATGTTAGTCCCGCATGTTTATCCCTTAAAATGTTTTTTATTTACATTTAGAGCGTTGCCTGTTTTAATTTAAAAATATCTCATTTTATATACTGTATTAATCATTTGAAATATGACACTAATGATTCACAACAGTCTTGTCGAGGCACATATCACAATAAATACCGTGAGACGCATGTCTGAGAGATTTGCACATCGCATGATCTGTGACTTACCATGTTTAATTTGCGAACAGCATGTGAAGACTGTAGGCCTTTAGTTGATTGAGAGTTTGCTTGTAATTATTTCTTTCAGTTGTAAAAAGGATCAGTGAAATTTGACACCGTCTGGTTAAAATGTATAGTCCATATAGAAAATGTAGTATAAATGTAAATATGCAGCCACAGACACGCCCAGGCTGCATTGTGTTTTATCATTTCCTTCCTTACTTTACCAATTGATTAGACTCAGCTTGATTTCAATTTACAGTTTGAACACATGCATATGTGTGTGCTGGTGCTGTAAGTCGAGAAGTTCATTCATAAATCTTCCACCAGCTTCCACGTACAAAAATAACCCCACAGTTTGTTTACAGACTGTCCCTCTGACATGAGCGAACATCTCTTCTCTTTGTTATGAACCCCAGCTCCAGGCGACATGGATCACACGCGGCTCCGATCAAATGCTCCGTCCGCCGACCTGCTAAGCTTCAACACGACTCCTCTGTTTGTCTGGTGTTTGTTAACTTCATCCCACACGCGCACCACACACACACACACACACACACAATATAAACAGAGCTGACAAAGCCTGAAGCCGATCGGACGAGGAGCAGTGCTGAGTCAGCTGACCCCGGTAAAGGTACAGAACATGTGACCTCATCAATAATGGACAGGCCCAAAGTCTATGAGGTCTGTATTGAAGAAAAAGTAGGCCACAGAGAAATAAGTTTGTTCAGTTTGATTGGAAAGTCATACTCTGGAGGTTACACTGGGGTCAGACCAGTGTGCTACAAAATGTGTACTCAAGCAAAAATATTTTGCTGTGTATGTCTACAAAGTAATCAGTTTATACTTTATTGACACTATTATCACCAAATCAAGACTTTCATGGATATAAAAACATAAAACACACTGCAAAATTCTTGTTGGTCTACATTACTGCTCCTTTCAATGATTAATTTAAAACAGCAAATAAATAAGGAAGCAGCTCATTTGAGACACAATCAGAGTTGGGTAGTACTCAGTTACATACATTCACTTTTCAGAGTACTTTCTGACACCATTACTTACAGTAATTTAGTTTTGTTTCTGGAATGTGAAGTTATTTGCTTGAGGTAAACAGAAAAAAGGAAGTTTCCCTGATTGACCTAGTTAGATAAAGGCAATGCAATGTCAGATATCCTTGCTTTGCTTCACTACACTGCCTTCAGTTCTTCAGCTATTACTGTTAATAATGGCGATAATATTTCTGCTGTAACTGGTTTGTACCAATTTCTTCAAGACCAATATCTAAAATGTTTCTCTTACATTTTTTTTTTAGACAATAGAAATACATTTTCAACACAAAAGAATGATACTTTCTTTAGCATTATCGTGTGTTTAAAATTAGTTCTGATATAGCTCAAGAGCATTCCAAAACAATTTGAGGAAAGCTCCAGTTTAGTTGTTTTTCAATATTGGTATTGTTCAAATGGTATTTGTAGTTTTGATACTAGTTTTTATTATCAATTAGTATCTGGTTTAAATATTTTTGGACAATACTAATTGATTTTTTGTTCATCAAAATGGTCCATTTGTTGGAAAATATAACGCAAAAACATATTTAACTAATTGTGCGTTTTATTTTTCTATTTAATTCAACTGACTACACAAATACATAAATACATAAATGTGCTATGTAGAAAAAGATTCAGTTGTAGTCATCTGGACTCTGTTTTAGAAAAAAATTATAAGTTTCGACTTTCATCCAAGAGTCATTCTCAGGAGTTCTCAGACTTGTTTCACAGATTGAGAATGACTCTTGGATGAGAGTCGAAACGTATCGTTTTTTCTAAAACAGAGTCCAGATGACTACAACTGAATCTTTTTCTACAATGGAACACTCCTGGACGAAGGAGGGATTACACCGACATAAATGTGCTATGTAACATAATTTAACATCTCTTGTTCATATTTTGCTTTGTCTGTTCATCAAATATTATTGCCATAATAATCATATATGCATTTGATTTGTGTAGCACGTTTTTGGGCACTCAAAGGCGCTTAATTGTCGTATGTGAGACATCAACAAAAGCCTTTACAATCAACAGGTGCGGCAACAAAACACGCTCACATTTTCAACATTAATGACTGGATTGCAAACCGCGATTGTCCAAAAAGAATCTCTCTGCAAGTAAAAAAAAGGGTTGAGGTTGAGTTTACTTACATTTACTGTGGTTTACCATACCAGACCAGTTACAACAGCTTGTTAAAACAAATTGGATTAAAATACATTAGAATTACTGTCCATTAAGCCTCTCTATTATAACCCCATTTTCCCATAATGAGTCTGGGGCCAATTCAATTAAACTGATGCAACAAAAGCCCACTTACAATACGTCACTCCCACTTCAGGTCATGCGACTGTAAATCTAAACACAATACACTGTCATACGCAACTCCGTGCCGTTATTGCCTCATCCACCGACAAGACCTATGAGCCTTTTGATTTAGTTAATGACTTTATCTCATTTAAAGCGTTCCGATTGGACTGCACGCGGGTGGTGATCAATATTCATCCGTAAATGTTGAATAATGAAGATGCAAATGTATGGAAATAAGCCTTTGAATGTCGTTTTATGTTCTTCTATAACCAAATTTGTCGCCATGGTAACAAACCAGAGACAAACTTATGTTGCGCCGCACGCAATGGACGAGCTAAACGCCGCGCTCACGGATTAAGCCGACTGTAATGCGACACTATTCGTTATTGTAATTATGTTAATATTCTCAGAGGAGTGCATTCGCGGTTGATTAAATGTTAAGCACAATCATATCACTTCATTTGATGTATAGGCCTAATACAGTCTAATATTCTGTGCATTTACGACAATGAGCATTTTATTTAAATGTAAAGTATAGACTAACTGGGCATTTAATATAGAAAAATGTGCTCTTGTCGTTGACACTTAAGGTCTTGGATTAAATTCCCCTCATACAGTCGGCATCCGAGGGAACGGCGCCACTAACAGACTTCAATCCATTCATTTTAATGTGGAAGAGCTGCTCTATCACCCGCTGTTCTACAACTACAAGAGCAAACATGGACTTAAGGATGTGTACTGAACCAAATACAGACGCAAAGACGCAAAGAAGAAGAATACGGTCCAACGACAGCCCAAAGTTTTAGCTGTGCGCTAACTGCTACTACGATGCTAGCACCTGCTGTATATCAACATACAAAACAATCCCTTTACTATTCTATATAGACTGGGTAACTGTGTCTCAGACCACATTACCCCTGAAGGGTCAATCCTAGAACCCTTTCAGTTCAACCTCTTCTTGCTGCAGTTAGGTCAAATGTGTCCCATCACAATGATGCAGACACGACACTCAGATCTGTGTTTCACTGACTGCAGGTGAATATGGACCAGTGGATTCACTCTGTCACTGCATCCAACAGATCAGTGTGTGGATGCAAAACAACTTTCTCCATCTGAACTCAGACAAGACTGAAATCATGGTCTTTGGCCCACAGAACAAAGAGAAAGTATTAGCAGTCACCTCCAGAGTCTCGCTCTAAAAACCTACAAATCAAGTTAGAAATCTGGGGGTAATAATGGACTCAGATTTGAATTTTAACAGCCACATCAAATCAATAACATCAGCAGCCTTTTACAATCTGACTAGAACCAGGAAGTACGATCACATTAGTCCTGTGCTCAGGTCTCTGCACTGGCTCCCTGTGGCTCAGAGAATAGACTTCAAAGCAGCTCTGCTTGTATACAAGTCGCTCCATGGCCTAAACACCAAAGTACATCTCGGACATGTTAGTGCCATATGAACCATCTCGGACTCTGAGGACCTCAGGGACCGGCCTCTTGCTGGTGCCCAGAGTCAGGACTAAACATGGGGAATGTGCGTTTCAGTTTTATGCAGCTAAAATCTGGAACAGTCTCCCAGAGGATGTGAGACATGCCTCTACTCTGGCAATGTTCAAATCTAAACTAAAAACTGTTTTGTTTAGCTGTGCATATGACTGAAATGCTTTCTTTGCACTCTTCTCTTTTATGTCTTAAACTGTTTTGTGATTTCTGTCTTTGTGAATTTAATGCATTTTTTTCCTGTTGTGTGAAGCACTTTGAATTGCCTTGTGTACGAATTGTGCTCGTCAAATAAACGTGCCTTGCCTTGCCTGCAAACAGCAATCAACAACCTCCATCAGGGCTCAATTGTGACTGGACTTGAATAAGTCCATCTTAAAATACAAATACTTCACCAGGAAATGTCTTAAAAGAGGCAAAACGTTGTGTTTGTTCTTGAATCAACGGAGAGTTTTGAGCCACGCCGACCACACCCTTGAAGCATTGCCGACTGTAGCTATAAGAATGACCAACATTGACGAAAGGAGCAACAATTTGTCCAAACCTGGATAAATGGATTACATAAAGGACACAAAGTTAGCATTTGCCTTGGTGACCCTATGAATAAATGGCGCTGTCATAGTTTGTACTGTAGACATAATGATAAGCCGTAAATGTCAAAACCAAGCACCAAACCCTTTAAGTAGAATAGAAAAGTACATTGAAGAGAGATATGGTAGGCTAATTTGATGATAGTATCACATCCATCATTTTATTAACATTGAGTTCATCCAATTGCATTTCCACTGAAGCAGATAAACATGGTGCAGACCTCATACTGTTCAATGAAAAACACTGCTTCAAATGTATCAGGGATTGTGTTGTCACCAAGCTGTCAGAAAATGTCGTGTATTCATATTTTGCTATTTCTCATTATAACCAACATTTTAAAAAAATATGTGTTGATAATTATATTGTTCATACTAAAAAAAACAAATGCCTTTAAATTTCAAAGGCAAGCTCAGAATGTCTTCAACAGGTAACGTTACTTGCAAGGGAGTCTAATCATATTCTATTACATACTGTATAGGTTTGTTGCGTGTGAAGAAACGTTACAATTTAATGATTATAAAAGATTATTCACACCTCGACCAGCAACAGTGAAACTTAATATTCTTTCATTCACAATGTCTAATTGATCAGCTTTCCTCAAGTATGTGTTCAGCTTTCTGAAATCAAAGTTTCTGAATGATAAAGTAAAGTTAACATAAACTTGACAAAAACACCCAGATTAAAAAAAAAGGCTCTTAACATTTAGGTTTACTTTTTTGGAAGTATGCAGTGTTCTCACTTTCAGTACTATTTGGAAAAGTTTTGATACTATTGTAAAGACCAAAATGACATTTCAACACAAAATACTGTAACTGTACAATCTATTTTTTATAGTTTGTGGTATTTTCAATAAAATAAAATAAAATTTGATGTATATGGCACTTTTAAAACAACTTCAGCCGACCAAAGTGCTGATATAGATCCAGACCAATAAATAAAATAAAATAGCTGAAATCACAATTATTATAATTTTTGAAAACGATGACATTGTGACCTGAATCATCTTGTCATTACTGACGCACGACATTTCACATTTTTGTATTTATATTGTGTGACTAAACATATCTTATTGCCTAAAACACCAGACCAAAGCCTCAATCTCATCAGTTTAAATGCAGCCAGTGTCTCTCCTTCAGACAGGAGCACATCACAGACCCCCAGCTGCTGTCGAACGGCAATTTATTATCCTCTAGCGCTGTTAAACCGGCCTAGCCTTTGTGACAGACACACCAGCACCTCCCGGACCTCCCTCTCCCCAGACGCCTCCCCCGCTGCACTCACCTCTTAGGCCTAATTAGCGCAAAGACAGCGGGGGGGACCACATCGCAATCAGTGGACGGACATGGGCTGCCAAAGGTCTGGAGCTGTCAGAGAAACGACACGACCTGAGCGCGAACGTGCAGGTAAGAGTGATGATTTTAAATCGTTTGCCAGATTATGAGCGTCGAGCTGATCAATAATGTTGTGATGGAAGGTATTGGCAAAGGGACTGAGGTCGTGTAATATTTGTCAAGGCTTTTTCAGTTTAGTCTGATAATTTAATAATTCCATGACCATAAACAAAATGGACTTCAGCTCAGGAATCAGTGCACTTTATCACAAAAGCAGTCAAATTTGCTCCTCCAAAGTCCAAATTCTCACGATTTTGCTGCTAGACAATTGGCTGGAGGCCATTCCTATTTTCCTGCCTGACTAAAATGAGCCCCAATTGAAACTGAACCCTTTGGAGTACAAACTGACAAATTTACTCTAATCATAAGTGGGAACAAGCTCTGCCCAGAGAAAAATCTTATTTCAAATCCCGCCAAGATTTTCTTTGGTAAATATATGAATGAGTAAAGCAGCTGAATGGACTGAAAGACAGACTGAGCATTTGTTGGCTTTTGACAATTCCTTTCTCAAAGTTGAAGCTAATTTCATAAAAAATAGTTTCAGGGACTTGTAATAAAGTAAAATGATGGAAAAGTCCAATTCATAATTTTTATTTTCCAGTTGCCTGGTAGATATTTTTTTATCCGATCGTGGGAAAAATGTTATAAATTAGGGGGAATAAAAAAGAATGAAATTTCCCATTATTTAAAAAAGAATTTATTAACGATTAGACGTGACTGAATCCCAAACTAAATTCGATTCAGTGCCCAGCCCTACGTGAAAGCTGGTTAGCTAGTTAGACTATAAATGTTTGGAAGATTTATGGTCATTGATAGAACTACATCCACTCATGGTGGTTGGTGTTGTTTAGTTATAGCTTTTTTGTCTCAACATAAGACCTGAGTTAGTTCAAGCATGAAGCCTTACAGTGCTTATATACGACCTGCACATAAATCTGATTACATTTAATCCAAGTGCCTATGTTCTATGACCCAATATTTGCCAAGAGGCTCGTATTACATGGTGCCGCTTGTTAGTAGATTCCCATTTTAACCTTTTTTTTTTAAATACACACAAATTGTTTAGGGAGAAAAGGGCTTTATTTTTTCATGGGTTTTATAATGATGAGAAATCAGCAAGTAATAATTTAAAACTAAATAGTAGATCTTTGAGATTGGAAAAATTATATATAACTCTACACACACACACACACACACACACACACATATATATATATATATATATATATATATATATATATATATATATATATATATATAGGGAAGCTGAAACACAATGAATAATCTATCATCTACCATCCCATTATGATAGCCCCTAATGTGCCGTGAATTGTAAATAAATGGTACTATACCTTTTTAATAGTGTGATTTTTTTCTATCTTCTGTTGTTTGTTCAGCCTAATTTCCTCCCTCCTTCCCTCTTCACCTGTCACCCCGGGGTGCTAATGTCACATAAACCACACACGGAGGATGTCTGCACCATTTTGCTAACAACATCATGTGTGCTGCTCCTCTTGAATATTTCATAGGTCAAACAGAATAGTTCCCTACATACATACCTCGTTGTGACAAACGGTAACAGCTACATAATTTAAACTAGTGCAAACAATGTTGCGTCTAGATTTCCCAAACGTCACAAATGCGTTGCCGAGTTTCACCAATCCAAACTAGATCTAAATTGATAAAAAGTATTTTCAGGCGTCGCACAGAGAAGGTCTTGTATTGGCACTTTCTAATTCCCACTGGGACGAATTGCACCGTAATTACGGCTAAGAAAGAGGCAATTAATTTTTTAATGGACTCATGTTTTATTCACAGCACCTATCCAGGCCGGGATGGCAGAACACACACACGCTGATGTGCAGCCAAAAAAAAAAAAAACACATGGTAAAACTGGCTATGAACGCCTGGCCACCACCAGCAATTATAATGCTCTGTGTGCCAGACTCAACTGTAAATGTCCATGTATTCTGTGCGTATGGACGTGTATGGACTGGATATGCATTGTGTATTAAATGTTGTGTTGAATTAAACTTTTAGATCAATGTATCAGACCATGTTGCGGGGAATGACATTTCAAAATGCCAACCGTATCACAACCCTTCCCCCAGATGGCTTCTTGGTTCATGCGTGTTGGACTTTTTGTGCAATTCAAGTTGATTTTTGCTGTTGTGCTAAGTCATTTCATGTCTATCTATCTAGACTGCAAAAAATAAACCTAAACATGAAGTGCTGGCTGTTTATGCCATATTGCCTTTACTTTGTCATCTTTATCAACTTTACTTTATCAATTAAGTTTGATTTCCTGACGCTGGTCTCCTAAAATAAGACTGGTGATGAATGGACTCGAAATGAAAGACAGTTGAGGATTTCACTCTTGTTTTATCATCGTGTCAATAATCTTGAATAATGGGTAAATTGGGATGCTTCTTCTCAGAAAAAAAATATAAAACATTTTATATTGAGACATCTCTAGTCACCCACAAACACTAAGATTGGCGAAAATGTCTGTTTTCACCTACCCCCTATTGCCGCAGCTCTGTATTTACTTGTGATTATTTAAAAAAAACTAAATCAGACTCATAAGGTTCAAAATGTTACGTAGTCATTTTTCAACAATAAAAACACATTCATTGGTGCTTTGGTGCAATGTCACTATGAAGAGGCGGGGCTTGTCAGTTCAGCAGTTTTGAACAGGAAGTCAATAAACTATCAATACATTTCTAAGCCATTTTGGAGCAATATTGCAGTTTACAATGAACAAAATGTGAAATAATGATGCATAATGAATACTTAGTACCCCCAAAAGAAGCATAATCAACATATTCACACTGGTTATTATTATAGGACTGTAATTGCATCAATATTGTTGCGCAATTACTGCAGCCAGTTCTAACAAAACCGAAAAATCAACCCACACACATCACTTTGTTAGAAAACTGTGTATGTTTGAACTGCTTGGCTGTGGCAAAACCTCTATTATCAATATATATCATTGTCTTGCTTGTCATACTTAATCACAAGTGTTTCTGTCTCATGAAACACGTCTGTAATCCACTCCCTTTGAGCATTTCCCTTGATCGCAGTCCCTCCACTGTAATGTATTAATCCAAAATGGGTGCACTGTACATCCATCCATTTCTCTTTTGTCTGTCAGTTTATTCTGTATCCATTTGCCCTGCCTTCTGCAAACCCAACTCAAATCCGCAGGGACCAATTCAATCCATTGTTCGGGAGAGGGGAAAAAAAAGCATCTGAACTGGTGGAAAATATTGCGTAGCACAACTGGAGAGGTTACAGCGACCCCCAAAAAGCTCTTTCTTACTATTGGGAAAACAGTCTATTAGATGAACCTGAATGTGTATTGGTCGCGAATGGAGTGAAAGCTAAAGGCGGAGAGCTGGGTGTTGCCTGGTGTCTGAGGCCAGAAAGACCGGTTATTCTGTCCTGGAAATCCATTTACACTACAAGCACTGCTCGCCATTTTCCACCCCACTGTGACTAATAAGGCCCTACGTTACAATGTGATGCAAGGCGGCGGTGGCGGCGGCACGTGTAAAACTATCAATGGTTTTTCCTTCCTCCCGCTGACTCTGCACCCCGAGAGACTGATTAACAATTCACTTAAACACTTTTGTTTGTGGACGTTAAAGGGCTCAGATCGAGGTCGCGGGCGGTAATGACAACACGATTAAAATGCATCTCGAAAAACGAATAATCCCTTTATCTGAATGTGTTTATACTGTATGTGTTGAAATCATATTACTATGACGCCTGCTTTCTTTCAAGTTTAATTTAGGTGATTCTTACAATACAGTCTAGGTTCTCACACAAAAAGGCAAAAAGGCTAAACCAAGACTACAAATCTTAAACTAGGTCTTAATCCATACTAAACCAGTCCTAAATCAAGACTAAAGCTGGTGTTAAACAGGAGAATGACTCAATAATGTTATGAAATATATAATGATGTTTCTAATTTGTTGTTAATATTCTATTCGTGCGCCTCCTGATTCTTCTGGAGTGCAGTAATTTAACACGCAGTTGCCCTTCCAGTCTACAGGACAACCACAAACGCATAGGCTTCTGATGGCTGATGATTGATGATACCCAACGAAATCATAATGAAACAAGCTATTTTTCGATTAGTCTTTAATAGCAAGACAATATCCAATTTGTATATTTGATTAAGAAAATAATGGCACAGAATGCTAATGATTAACAACACACTTCATTTAAATGTTTTCAATTTGACAAAGACAAATGCAGAAGTGCAAACAATTGGTCACACAAGCTGCCATTATAAGACACATGTTAATATAGAACTCATATATGTTCCACAGTAATGAATAACAACCTATATGATATCAATATATTGATTACCAAGTAAATTGGACTATACTCCTGAACGTTCATCATGCCCATTCAATCACTCTTCTTTTGTTCCATTCTCTGCAGGTCACAGGAGGGTCACCGGGGCCTATCCCAGCTGCTCGGGCCGGGGCAGAGCCAAGAAATACACCAGGGTATTACTATATTGTTTAAATATAATACACTGCATGCTTTAACTGAATTACATTAAGTGGTGAATCATTAGTCGCGTGGGAGAATATAGAACAGGCACCAGAAATAACATAAGAGATACTGCCGTTTGTTTATGGTAAAATAAGGTTGGAGAGAAATTTATTTCATGACCATTTGGAAAACTACTAGGCTAGCACACATTTTAAAATTTAAAGGGGTATTACCTGATTTGAACTGTAAAAGTACATCTTTTATGGTCAAAATGAGAGCGCTGTGCGCTGTCTGCATGTAAATATAGACAGGAAGTAATGCTGGCATATCATGACGTAAAAAAAAAACAACAGTGTTGCCAGGTCTGGGGTTTTCTTGCGGAATTAGGGGGCTTTTTTTCAAAGCTATTGGGGGGAAGGTCTGGCTCACATGAGGAGCGCTACTTTTTATTATCATTATGACAGTGTATTTATATAGCATGCTTGTCCACCTTCAAGGCACTCAAAGCGCTTTAGGGAACGTGGGTGACCTGTCTTGCAAATGACATTTCCTCTAGCGCCCCACTGTGGCACCTGGTGTTCCGGTGGTCTCCCGTCCAAGTACTAACCAGGCCCAGTCCTGCTTAGCTTCCGAGAGCTGACAAGATCGGGAATTGGCGAGCAGGCATGACTGTCATAAATGCATTGGGGGGGGAACCGCGGTGAATTAAAGTGCCTTTTAAAACTCCAGTGTTTTTGGCCAAATATTTCAGAAATATAATTAAAAATCAAATTCTCTGATTTAGCTTTTCCACCGCATTCAATTTTACAGTCACTTAGGGCCGGATTTTTATCCCTTATCATACTGCTTTACAGCCTAAACGTGAATAGTGTCACTATCAGACATCTGTAATCTATTTTTTTAATCGGATTACTTAAAGCCGGTCAATTCCTCACCCTGCCAATACCTGCCTGTGTAACGCGTGTCCACCTCTGCTAACCTGCTCATCCTTTCTGTACACATTTCACCAACACAAACTCCCCATTCCCTAATTTATCACCCCTCTGCAGCTGGACTGGAAGTGACAGATTTATTAGATAGCCATTTGCGGCCCCGTGCCCGCTGCCAAAGGAGGGTCGCTGTGGAGACAGAGTCAAAGCTGTTTGATGACCCCCAGGTGATAATGACCATACAAGATAGAAGGACACACACAAGGACACAGAGTTAGATGGGGGACAGTGGGCGCATGACGAGGGGGAAGGAGCGACACATCTGGGGATCTGGGCATGTGTGAAGTCAGGGCCAGTCAGCAATATCAGATATATTGTTGACATTATAGATATATTGCCTTGGGAAGAGTAAACCACAGTGTTGAAATGGGAAATGGCGACAGCTCTAATGCAGTAGGTCTCGCTTGTACAGATACTACTGTTGGTCTTGTGGAGGTTTGACAAAGATGAGGCTGCCATTTTGTCTCCAACCATCAAACTTTGACAACACGACACACAAAATTCAAACTTGATTCCCGAAAAGGCTCGACATCTGATACTATAATGTCAATTGTACTAAAAAACAACATTTTGAGGACCTTTTCCCATTCAAAAGATATGATATTTTGTTTTAAATTGTTAATCGCTATGGCAACGTAATTAATTTCACCACGTGTTCTTATACTATGTCACGACAATTACTATATTGACTCACCGTTCCATAATTGAAAGCAGGAACATAATTTTTTTGGCCTTAATATTAATTGTGTGGACATGTTCTTTGCACTAGTGGGGAATTTTTCATAATTATTTTGGAGTTCATTAAACATTTAAGCAATAGAGGGTCGAATAATGAACATGTAGGACACATAAATGATATAACAACTTGACTGTTTCATTCTGCTTTTTATTCATGGCGGCTTCTGTGTTCATGACATTGTTCATTTAGAAAAGAGTTTTTGGTTATTCGGTGTCAGTGTCATAAAGTAGGTTCAACATTGTCATTCATTGTGATATTCAAAATGTATAATTATGACAAGTTCTGAAATAGATTTAGACTCTTCTGAAACTATTCAGGACGGGTCTAATTTTATGCGTTTTGTGTGATTTTTTTCAGAATTTATACCTTCTCAAATGATTGATTTACAATTGATTAGTGTATGCGTATTGATTTGTTGGACAACCCTTCGTCAAACACATCACTCGATACATTCATTCGTATACAAACATGTCTTGCCCAAGATCTCGAAACAAGGGATTTCAACTTCTAACCGCCATAGAACAAATTGTATGTATTTACCGGCGCAGGGGACAATGTAATTTATTTTGACTATTAAATCTTTATGCAATCCTTATTTCATATATTTTTTTATGTTTATGATCATACAATAAACAAATTGTACAGGTTATTATTCCAATTTATTGTTCAGCTTGTTCACTATAATGTCCTCTACGACATGATGGAAAGGTGAAGGTGTGTGGACTGTAAAAACACAGAGGAGCACATCTGGGTTGCCGCCTGATAAAATAGACAAGTGCCAGCCATTCTTGGTTTAGTCATGCTTACAATTGACTGAAGAATACGGCACATCCCGGTTTAGTGTAGCAGAAAACTTCAATAATCACAAGTATTTTCTTGATGACGATCTCACTTTACCGTCAGATATATGTAAGCCTAATGTTTTCTGAGACTGAGCTGGCACTTGTCTAATGCAGAGCCACATATGAATAATACATCAAATGAATGTATAGCATCAATAGAGCTAATTACTTTATGTATGGGGGACGTATGAGATTCAATATGAAAACAGACAAAAGGTCAAATCTCCCCTCAGGCTATTCAACAAACATGCAATCTGACTGTCATAACATTTCCTCAGCTTATTACAGTTTGTGCCGTTTTTCCTATGTTTTATTTCCAGTAACTGAAATTATACTGCTAATAGAATATAATTAAAACATAATTCAATAATGTGATCATGAAGCTTGGTTGAGGTAATCGAGCTCATTTCTTTCATACTTTTGTGAAATCACTTCACTGTTCTACCTTGATTGTGGATAAATGTCTTTTTTTTCTCCAAAGTTGAGAAAAATACCAAAGTTTTCCAAATGCAATGTATTTTAATGGAACAAAAGAATCACAATTTACAAAATACACTCAAAGCATGTATTCAGAAAGGATAAATAACTCCTCCTCCGTTCCCCCAGGCTTGTTACTGACCCCTGTAGCTTATAGAAGATTGTAACTTTTTTAAATATGCAGGCCAAATTCGACTTCCTATATATATTAAAAGAATATAAACTGGTGTAAACCCTATATATTAGAGTCGACTGAAAGAATTATTGTTTGACAAAAGATATGCCCTTCTGACCAATTAGTTGAGTAAAGCGGAAAGTGCCGTGAAACTGGGTCTCAAAACTTTTCAACCCAAACTGCACTCACAAAACCACAACTGTACACGTCATGCAAAAACAACTATAAATTCAAAAACTGTGTATTTATTTGTAAAAAGACAGAATAAACTCACGATTCACTCCCAAATCTTCACCCCAAACCTTCTAGTTTTTGCTGTTGTGCATTGCAAATCCTTAATAGCCTTGCGTTGAAAGTATCTTAATGGTACTGCCACTTCACATTGTCAGTAATTAATGCAGCAAGGATGATCCAGAAGCTAACATCTGCATAATAACACATATATTGATTACGGTCGGGCTTTTGGTCATGCTTTATCTTAAATATATTCATGCTTGAGGCTAGATAGGTGTTACATGTATTTGTTACTTGTGATTAATGCACACAGCAGCTGCAATGCAAAAATAAGTGCTGACTAGTGCACATGGCCTAGTCTACTTTGCTTGTAAAGAATAGTGCTACAATGTAAATGGGAAGATCAGTGCCGAATTGGTAATGAGAGGCTTTCATTTTAAATTGGTTTTAGCTGGAAAGTACAACACAGATCAAGAACAATAGAACAAAACCAGCTTCCTCGTTTCATTTCCACATTACAGCAACGGGGCACGAGATAAAAGCCCGGCCAAGGATGCTCTTTTTGCTCCCCTCTTAGCACTCTTTGCGAGGGGGGGGTTGGGCATCTTAGTTTTCTCACGACCTGATACCGGCTGCGTGCGTCGTGAGAAGACAGCAGCACCACCACCACGGTAAAGAGAATTTTCTGTTTTTTTTCTCTCTTTAATTCCTGACCTCAGTGGGCAGTGCGCACAGTCTACCCATGCGTATCATTGGTGCGGGGGCTTTAAATAGTAAATAACCCAGGCGGGGCTGCGGGGTGTTAGGCCAATCAGAAGCCGAGGTGTGGCTCTTGCGGGGCGGGCTTATGTTGAAGGGGCGGGACTAGAGGCGGAAGCGTGCCTCGGCTGATCTCTCGCTGTCATTCGGCCGCGGTCGGTTTCAGGAGACACGGGCAGCCAAGAAGAAGCGCACAGGAATAAGGCTGGCTCTGTTGGGAAGATAGCGAGAAAAATAGAACCGGAATCACGCGGACAATGAAACCGATCGGAAAAGGCTTGTAACGCAGCAGCAGACGAGTGTAGTTCAAGCGCTGCCAACAATCTATTTTAATGCTTTAGTCCAGATTAGGGAGCCGTGTCATTGAGCAGGCAGGACACGTCAGGAGAAGGGAGAAAAAAAGACTGCACTGTACGAGTCAGATCTGCGCTCTTTCCATCGTCTAAAGGGTTTGCCTGCTGTGTTCCTCCTCAGGACATCACCTCGCCCTCGGCCCCGAGGGGAAGGCTCGCCGCAGAGACACAGTAGAAGGTGAAAACATCTTTTATTCTCCAGTTTCCAGTCTGAAGCTAGCTCTGCTGCTAACGGCTAGGAGCTAACGAGCTAACGAACGTTAGCATGGGTTGAAAACGTCACCAAACTGACTAGAAAATGTTTTGTTTTATCTTAAGGGTGTGACTGTCGACTGTCAAGCCATCCGTGCTGATGTCACAGATAAATCATTTAAAATGATATCGTTTTTAGTCTCTAAAATGGTGCAAGAGAAACTATAGATCTTGTGACAGCTGTCAAACAAGGTCGACAGTTTACACATAAACGTTAAGGTTTGTGAAGTAGTTCTAATCTGTCAGTTTGTCGCTGTTTTGTTTCGTGTCGCTGTAGTTAAACCTAGTATTCTTTTGTGGAGTCTGTCAGCTGATAGTGTCCTGAAATGGTGGCTCAATACGTATAAGGATTTAGTTATGTGATAAACTGACAATGCACTGTATAATCTAGTTATTAACCTGTTTTACCTGGGCTTCCTTATTATATACATGTTTGATTACGTTTCCCTTTGTGTTGGATCGAAAAACCAGTGTCTCTTTATATATTTAAGGGTTTTAATCAATTTGTAGAACAGGCCAAAACTCGAAGCAGATGAGCCATATTTGACTGTATCTCATTGAAGTGTGCAGAAGGTGAAGGAGACGATCTGCGTAGTCATGGGTGTAGCTGTGTAGGTGAAGCACCTCCAAAGAGCCAAATACAAGCTCATTCGGAAGGACGTTTTGATGAAGCAAAGGGAAACGCAGTATATGGGTCAAGTGACACCTGTCTGAAGCCTGAACGTTCAGCTTATGTCAGCGGGCAAGAGGACTTTACTAGTGCCTAGTACTTAATAATTGATTATAATCATGTGGTTTGTTGCTGTTAGTGTTTCTAACCAAGTGCTTCTTGGGCAGGGCTGTGGATCATTTGAGTGTCTGTCTGTTCGCTGGTGGAGGGTATTTAAGTCAGGAATGTGTGGATCCTGCACAGCAGTGTTACTCGCAGCATTAGAGCTGCCAGAAGCTCAGCTGTAGTCTTACAAGTTGGCAACGTCACGGGGTTATAATTAGCCAGAGATGTAACGTTAACTGGTTTGCTGTTTTTCTCCACAGCTCAGAGTAAGAAGGGAAGATTGTTCAGTTCAAGAATGAGCTCATTCATTGTCAGTGTTGTGTGATTATCATATGTCTAAGAAATCACTGAAGGACGAACATGGCTCCTACAAAAACAGCTTTTATTTTACAAGGAAATATTTCATCTTCTGGTTGTTTCCAAACGTCTTTATCTAAAATGTAGTCTGGGCTTTCTGCTAACTCATACCGTTCTGTGTGCTCTTGTCTTTGTAGGTCCGAACGATCACGGGATTGCATTTGTGTGTGGGGGGAGAAAACAAATGGGGGATTACGGCTTTGGAGTCCTAGTTCAAAACAACACTGGCAACAAGTCCACATTCCCGGTCCGAATCCACGCACACCTGCCGCCCCCACACCATCACCAGAATGTGTCGCAGAGTCCCGCCGCCTTCATAAACAGCAGCACAGTTGCGGGCAATGGCTCCACGGGAGGCTCCCCGTGGCTTTTCCCCGCCTCAGCCACCCACAGCAGCGTGCAGGACGAAATCCTCGGAGAGAAGCCCAAAGCACAGCAGCAACAGCAACAGGAAATGCAAGAAACGCAAGAAAAGCAGCAGCTGTCTCCCGGGAGTCATCAGGACGGAGGAAGTAGTGGAGGAATCATTTCAGATTTGGAAAAGACGCGTTCAGAGGAGGGTAAAACGGAGAACGGTAACTCTGAGGGCAGTAATGGCAAAGAGAAGCTGCGCCTGGAGTCTCCAGTGCTGAGTGGCTTCGACTACCAGGAGTCTGGCCTCGGGGGCAATGGGCCGGTTCAGTCCAGCAACACCTCGTCCTCTCTCACCGGCTTCAACAACTGGTCGGCTGCCATCCCGCCAGCGCCCTCCACCATCATCAACGAAGACGTGAGCTTCTTCAACCCCGCGTCCGCCAACAACGGCCCGCTACTTTTCCAGAACTTCCCGCACCACGTGAGCCCAGGCTTCGGGGGAAACTTCTCCCCTCAGATCGGACCTGCGGCTCTGTCCCAGCACCACCCGCCTCCTCCGCCGCACCACTTTCAGCACCCGCACAGTCAGCACCAGCAGCACCGTCGCTCCCCGGCCTCGCCACACCCGCCGCCGCCCTTCTCCCACAGGAACGCAGCCTTTAGCCAGCTGCCACATCTGTCCAACAGCCTGAACAAGCCCCCCTCCCCATGGGGCCCGGCCAGCTACCAGAGCCCGTCGCCCTCCCCCGGCTCGTCCACGTCCTGGAGCCCCGGCGGAGGTTACGGCAGCGGAGGCGGCGGCGGCTGGGGCGGCTCTCAGGGCAGAGATTATCGCAGGGGGCTGAACGGAGGCATGACCCAGATCAACTCCATCTCTCCGCTCAAGAAGACCTTCCCCAACAACCATGTGGCCTCGCAGAAGTACCCACGCAACAGCCCCGCCTTCAACCCCAAGTCCTGGATCGACGACGGAGTAGGACGCAGCGACAACATCTTCCCCTTCCAGGTCAGTTTGCCCTCAGGTTTGATGAGATGATCAATATAGCGTTTCAATATGCGATCGCCATCCAGCTATAACTGAGCTGAAGCGATTAATCGGAAACAATCGTTAGTACTATAAAAATCTAATTTAGTAGATCATCGCAATTGTTGACTATACAGAGCATTTATAACAAAGACAGCAACAATATTAAATCAACTTATCCAAAATGGTAAACTATTTCAGATTCTATTCAATAAAACACTTTGATTTGTAAATATTCTCTCAGGGTCTTCAGTCACCATATTTCAACCTTTATTTGATCAAAAATATATATTACAAATGTCAATGTACAATAGAGCAAATCGTTTGACTATTCGACTTAGGTGCAGCCCTAATATCAGAATCAGAATCAGAAAGGGTTTATTGCCATTGTCAACGAACAAAATTCACAAACATAGGAACTTTTCTCGGCATTAAGGTGCACCATAAAACACTGATCAATAATAAAAACAATATATATTCAATCCAAACGGCATGCATTAAGAAACAATTTAAAATTACTATAGTATAAAATAAAAATAGGCATTACTATGTACACAAGAGTTACAGTTAAATTTACAGTTGTGAGTGCAGAAAGTGACAGTGCAGTGAGTGGTTGAGTAATATATTATGTATATGGCGACAACCACAGTGCCAGGCCAGGATACAACCAAATTAATACATTTCCTTTTCATTTTTGTTACATATTTCCATTATACATTCCCATTTTGAGTATATATTCCCATGCAAACATTCATCTTTGCTTCATTTCGCAGTTAATACAAGCATAATATGAAGGTTTTTGTTTTTTTTAAGTCCAAGCTGACATAAAAATTGCAGCACTCATCAAATTTCCAATGTCATTTTACCTTTTTTATTGAGTCCCACTGCTGCGTTTTTCTCCTTTCTTCTGCTTTCTGTGATTGGCTGAGCACTACACGCCCACAAATGCCCCTCGCATGTAAACAGTGGAGTAAAATAGTGAACTGCGAGAGGAGCCCTGTAGATTTAATCATATGGTTCTTCAGAGACACTGGTGTGGGATTAGATCGATGTCCATGTTTTGAGCTTTACTTTATTTCTCATAAGAATCCTGTATTTTACTTCACCTTTTTTCCTGGTATTTGTTCATCAACCGAACGATCACATGCATCCATACGTCAGTCATATTAGATATTAGTGGTATTATTTTATGCTTCATGTACAGCTCCTATTTTTAGACCAAGGGGGAGGGCGAGTGGATTTACATGGAGCGTTTGTTAGCGCATTAGCTTAAGCAGCAGTCTTCGGGGTGCGCACTCGGCGAGCTGTGGGTCTTTGATGATGACTAATGTGGGACTGTCACTGCGGCGGTGTGTGCCACGTATTCGCGGGGGCCGGGGGAGACACCGGGAAAAAGGAGAGGGCGATGGTGAGGAAGATAAGGGAGCGAGAGAGTGTCGTCACGACGCTGGAGATGGAAGTTGATGTCATAGTTTCAGATGGAAAGCAAAGCAGAGGCCTTTGAAACTCAATGGGAGATTCATTTTTATTTTTAAAAATTGTGTTCAACGATTCATCTGAATAATTTAATATTAAATATACCGTATTTTCCGGACTTTTAGCCGCTCCCCTATATAAGCCGCATTTGCTCTATTTTAAAAAAAACGATAATAAAACAATACATAGGCCGCACCTTTTGTATAGGCCGCAGAACTCTTTCCTTGACTTTTGGCATCGCATGAGCTCGTCCCGCTGTCCCCCTCCAGCGTGCTCTCCCCTCCAGCGTCTCACCGTACATTCATTGATGTTAAGCTTGCGTGCAGCCGCGCGGCTTCCTAGCAAGATCGATGGCCTTCAGCTTAAAACTTGCTTCGTACGAACTTCTTCGTTTGGGTTCCATAATGATGCGGCAAGAATTTGAAAATAATTTATAGTTGGTAATTTGTCGTCCGTGTTCTATTTGCTAGCTGAATAAAAAAGCAACATCTGCTTCTTTGCTTAACTTTTCTGTAGTTTTGATTCCAATTCCGGTTAGTTCGCCCCTAGCGGTGAAAGAAAAAAACCACAGAAAAGCCGCAGCCTCTAAATAAGCCGCATGGCTCAAAACATCTGACAAAAGTAGCGGCTTATAGCCCGCAAAATACGGTATATTTAATATTAAAATATTAAAGTAATCATATTTCGATAACTGTTTTCTGGATTCAAAGCAAATACTAAAATACATTTGATCACAAAGACAAGGCATTATTAACTTGATTATAATTTTAATCAATAATATACTCTCAGTATATATGTATTAATTTTATTATTATTATGTATTACCTTTTTTTCCAAATATATTTGAAAAATATATACTATATAAATCCATAATGCTGACTAGTTGACTACTAAAATAATTGATAGTTTAGGGCTGCAACTAGCGATCATGTTAGTTGACAACTAGGATTATTGATTATTTATATTATATATTTTGCATTCAGATTTTTACGTATACCTTTTAACCAAGTAAAGGTGGTTAAGGAAAAAGGAAAAATGGTGACTGGAGAATACGTTTGTGACATTCAGATTTAATATTGTTGCTTTCTTTGTTTTAGAGTCTGTATGGTCCAGATAACAATGAAGATGATCAAAATATGACTTTGATTAGTCGATTAATCATTGCAGCCCGACTATGAAAGAAAAAAAAAGTGGTACTTTTTGTGTGTGTGATTGAGTCTGTGAATTTACCTTTTAATCTTGCATCTTTTTTTCACCTGTGTTTGAATACCACCATAATCTTTTAATACTAAAGTAAAAGGTGTTTAACCTTAGTTTGTGTTTGTGCTGCCTGAGTAAGTGGCAAGCATAAACAGACATTTTTGTGGCTAAACCCAGTAATTACAGAGATATTAACCATTGAGCAGGTCACAACATCTACATGATAGTTAAAGTTCTACCCAGAATTATCTCCTGCTTTCCTGCTCACAATGAACTATATAAGCATCTTAGAAAGTTATGAAGTCACGTGAACTCAACCCAACGTCCGAGTTAAAATGGAGAGAAAACCTTGCCGTTAAAACAAGATTCCTCAATCCAGAAACTATCCGAGGTTGTCGCGTGCGTCTGAATGATAGCGTTCCTTACCCTTTCCCTCTAACAGCCTATCAGTCCATCTTTTATGCTGTGAAACGCAGCCTAATGATTTTCTGGATTACGACTGTATTATTAATCACACAGGACACGGCCGGAGCGAGAGCCTAGCAACACGTTTTGGAAAATGCCAGCCTACTTATAATGTGATTTTGATAGCTGCCCCCGCACACACAACACGCTCACACACACACACACACACACACACACACACACACACACACACCACACACACACACACACACACACACACACACACACACACACACACACACACACACACACACACACACACACACACACACACGGTAGTCGAAGGAGGAGATGGCTCAGATAACTGTATCATGGCGCGTTGCGGACAGCCGATACGATTGATGGGAAGAAGGCAAAAGGGGGCATCAGGATGAATTCGTCGTATTGATCCGGAAGGTGATTGATCGAGTGGGTCATTACGAGGAGGCAGGGCAGTGCGTGGATGAGGGTTGCCATGGCTCAGCGAGGACCAGAGACGCAAATAGACCCGCTTGAAATGGAAAGAGGGGGCAGGACTGTTAACCCTTTCTGTCAGGCCTGGTCGTGAGATGTTCCATGGAAGAAAATGCAAAACTGGAGTAGGAAGACGTTTTGCTCTCAGTAAGTGAAGGTGGGCAATGTGTCGCCTACTAAATTGTATCGTAATGAAGACAAAGTTATGAATATGAAGGATCAGGTTTATAATATGTTATAAAAATGCAAAAAGATGGAATAAAATGCAAAAAGATGGAATAAAAAGTAAGGATTTGCTTAGGGCGGCACAATTTATCGCTAAAGTAATGATCGTGCTATTGGTTTTTTATGCAATAATCAATATTGCAATAAACAAAATGTATGGCTATAACACCATCTGACAGAAATGTGCTGTTCATGACTTTTTCTTACGCTTTTCTTAAATTAGCCTTGATTTAGTCTCAGTTTTCTCTTTGTTAAGTTTTTTTTGACTAATGTTAACATTAAGGCAAGAACATTTTTGTTTTAGATCACAATAATCACTAATTGTGGTACTTATCGCTGTACTTATCGCATTATCGCAGTACGTATCGCATATCGGCAGTACTTATCGCATATCGCAGTACTATATCGCATATCGCAGTACTTATCGCATATTGCAGTACTTATCGCATATTGCAGTACTTATCGATATTGCAGTACTTATCGCATATCGCAGTACTATCGGCATATCGCAGCACTTATTGCATTTCGCCGCTCCGTACTTATTGCATATCGCCAGCATACTTATCGCATATCGCAGCACTTATTCGCATTTCGCGCATTACTTATTGCAATATCGCAGCACTTATCGCATATCGCAGCCACTTATCGCATTTCGCCGTACTTATGCATATCGCAGCACTTATCGCATTTCGCCGTACTTATTGCATATCGCAGCACTTATCGCATATCGCAGTACTTATCGCATATCTTGCAGTACTTATCGCATATTGCAGTACTTATCGCATTATCGCAGTACTTATCGCATACGCAGTACTTATTATCGCTATCGCAGTACTTATCGCATATCGCAGTACTTATCGCTTATCGCATATCGCAGTACTTATCGCATATCGCAGCACTTATCGCATTTCGCAGCATTATTGCATTTCGCCGTACTTATTGCATATCGCAGTACTTATCGCATATCGCAAGTTACTTATCGCATATCGCAGTACTTATCGCATATCGCAGTACTTATCTGCATATCGCAGCACTTATGCATATCGCAGCACTTATCGCATATCGCAAGCACTTATCGCATATCGCAGCACTTATCGCATATCGCAGCACTTTATCGCATATCGCCGTCATTTCCAATATCGTGCAGTAGAGTTAATCACACTATTTCGATCAACATTTTAGCATCAGCAAATAGAGGTGGGTAATATGGCGTCTTGATGAAGATCTATTTCAAGATGCACAGCGAGGACCAGAGACGCAAATAGACCGCTTGAAATGGAAAGAGGGGGCAGGACTGTTAACCCTTTCTGTCAGGCCTGGTCGTGAGATGTTCCATGGAAGAAAATGCAAAACTGGAGTAGGAAGACGTTTTGCTCTCAGTAAGTGAAGGTGGGCAATGTGTCGCCTACTAAATTGTATCGTAATGAAGACAAAGTTATGAATATGAAGGATCAGGTTTATAATATGTTATAAAAAATGCAAAAAGATGGAATAAAATGCAAAAAGATGGAATAAAAAGTAAGGATTTGCTTAGGGCGGCACAATTTATCGCTAAAGTAATGATCGTGCTATTGGTTTATGCAATAATCAATATTGCAATAAACAAAATGTATGGCTATAACACCATCTGACAGAAATGTGCTGTTCATGACTTTTTCTTACGCTTTCTTAAATTAGCCTTGATTTAGTCTCAGTTTTCTCTTTGTTAAGTTTTTTTTTGACTAATGTTAACATTAAGGCAAGAACATTTTTGTTTTAGATCACAATAATCACTAATTGTGGTACTTATCGCTGTACTTATCGCATATCGCAGTACGTATCGCATATCGCAGTACTATATCGCATATCGCAGTACTTATCGCATATCGCAGCACTTATTGCATTTCGCCGTACTTATTGCATATCGCAGTACTTATCGCATATCGCCGTCATTTCCAATATCGTGCAGTAGAGTTAATCACACTATTTCGATCAACATTTTAGCATCAGCAAATAGAGGTGGGTAATATGGCGTCTTGATGAAGATCTATTTCAAGATGCACAAAATAAGAATATGATCATACATTGTAGAATAAAGCTATATTGTATAAAAACGGGAAAAAATGGAGCTAGTTAATTTTAAACTCTTTGCAGCAGTCCACATGAATCGTTCGCTCACCAAATGTATTCCAATCATCCTAATTATTCACTGAGATGAGTTTATGAGCATTTTTCACAACTTTCGAGGACCGGAGTTGACGTTCAAGCTAACAATAGCTAGCATGCTAACAGCGCACTTCTTTTCACCCAAATAGCTGCTTTTATAACATGTCTGTGCTAGGCCAAAACAGATATATTTTATTTTCCAGACCATTTTCTTTTTTTGTGATATTCAAACCTCAACCATTAATCGTTTGGATATTAATATTTAAGATATACATTTTTGTCAGTATCGCTCATCACAATATCATTTATATGTCACAACAACAGTTATTCAAATTCCCCGGCAGACATGAGTTAATTCATGTGAAAACAGGTGTGCAATACGCATTATTCCTGTTTGTTTAACTTATGACTTTTATAAATGCATTGCAAGTATATTTAATTTGGCATTCCTGTTTATTGTCACCTCCTCAAGTGCTGTTATTGTTCGAGGAGAAAAGGCTGCGTTTCTGACCTGCAAACAGCAGTGTTGAAGTACAAAAGAAGTGAGAAGAACAAATTCCTCATTTAGAAACTGAAGCCATCCTCGGAGCACTTGAATATTTCTTCCCACCAACATTTTTAAACTGGTTATCAGTCCATTGGATATAGGAAAAATTCCTTATCACATTTTACAAGGTTGTTCTTGGCCCGTTGCAGTAACACATTTTGGAGTGCGATGAATAAAACAGACTATAGTGTAGTTTAGGTCACTCACACAATAATAGCAATAATATATAGATAATTTACAGTGACGTCACGCTGGGGTGAGCTGCATGTTTGTCTATGTAGGATTGGTCCACAGTTACCCGGGTGACAGAATGCACACACAAGCAAACACAGACATTTTTAGATGGTCTGAAAACATAAGAAAAAATATGTTGCTAATACTATCTAGCTTGTGATTGTAATGTTATTTGAAAAAGGCTTGTTTAAGTACACAAATCGCCTCGCCTGTTTCAGTTTCAACTAAGTCAGTTCTTTATAGTCCAAATGTGTAAAAACAAAGCTCAGAATAAAGTCTAACTTTTCAGACAGAGCGGTGCCTCCAGTTAGCTTCACACCTCCGGCTAATGTTGATCGCATGAATAAATGTTCCCCTCAAGAAACTATTACCGTCGACACCGCAAGTCTTACTGTAGTAGAGCAAAAAAGATGAAATTTGAGAGGTTGCTATGACGATTGTAAGACATGTCTATATCTTTAATGATCATTTAGGAGCTCAGGTCAAACAACATGTCTAGACTTGTTTCCCTGGATAAGAAAAGCCAACTGTAGCACTGCTTACTCTCAAACTACAGGCTAATTGATGCTCTGAGTCACGCTGTTGGCACAAACTCTGACTACAAACTAATTATTTTACATGATTTTCCTAGAGAAAAATCAATCATGTTATTGTGAAATCGTCTGCTCAGTTTGAAGTGCGTCTCCTCGGTGATTGCAAATCAGGCAGCACAATATATCACAATCGAATCGAAATCACAATTAGAGTTGGTGCAATTATCAAATTGTGAAAAGCTGCAATTATTTCGATCTGAGAATGGCCCCGCAAGGAACAGAATATCCTGTCTATTTTTCCCATTAAACTTTTTTGTGCTCTGCTTTGCAAAGGGGGGAAAATGGACAAAACAAAAGTCTAACGTGAGACTCCACCTCTTAATTAAAAAACAACTCTAAATCCTCAAAGAATCTTGTTATACCTGTATTTTAAACTTGGACATGGAAATGTACGAGATTCTTGTAGGGCCAGGTATGTTTTTTTTGTCGAGCACAGTGGATTACACAAAGTAATTCAAAGTGCTTTACAGAACAAGGAAAGATGCATTAAAATCACATTACAAACTATTAAAAACATGAACAATCTACAAAGAACTTTAAAGGATTAGTTTATCAGTTCATTTTTCAGTCTTCTCTCAGATGTTAATGCTCATGGACAGATTTAAAATGGGCACTCTGAACAGAATGCTACTTTTTAAATATATATCGCAAATCTAATCACAGTCGCAATGTTTGTTGGAGAAGTGGCTCTCAGATTTCTTGCAGATGCCACATAAGCGCGATGATGGATGGCACTGACGTGGAGCTCTGTCCTGGTCGTCGATTCTGTCCGCTCAGATCCCTGTGGCAGATTAAAGCCGGCGCCCGCGTTACGGCCATGCGTCGCGGTGCACTTTCTGGTGCCCACATCAGATGAGCCAAAGTAGCATTGTCCTTCTGTCCTCAGACGACAAGGCCGAAGGGGGAGGATGTGCAGAAAACAGAAAGGCCCCTCTGTGCGCTGCTGTGTGACTGATTATGCAACTGTAACGCATTTACAATAAACAAAAGAAAATAGTAGGAGACACCATTTTCGGGGCAGATAACAGATGTCACTTTCTTAAACAGGAGATGTTGTAATTTCACAGTGAGGAGAAGACACCGGGGGACATGTGTCGGGGTGTAGTGCTGCTGTTATGGGGGGCTGAAAAGGTTTAATGCCATCGTCAGTAAACAAAATTCAGGACCTTGATTTGGCGATACGGTGCAACATAATCATGTAAGATAAACTATGATACAGTATGGTATGCATAGAAAATAAAAATAGATTTGTATGTGCACAAAATGTACAGTAAGGTCAAATTAAACAAAGTCACTAAGTAATTTATACACACAAAAAAGTATTCAAAACCTGCCCCATATGAAAATTATGTTGTCTTCTGCATAAAATGTGTTTAGTTTAATAACAATTCCAATGAGAGACAATGAGAGACACATTTCTAAAGGCTCAAGTAGAAACTTAATTTGAACAATTAACTTCATTTTACTTAGAAATATTGACACATTAAAAATTTTGCAATTGTTTGAGTTATGCAAAATTAGGATTTCGAGTCTGTTGTCCATAATTTAAAAAAGTGACAAACGTTGTAAGCATCCAAACAAAGTTATGTCTTCCCTTTTGTGATTTATTTGTTATGCTCCATTCACGTTTGAACCTCAATCAGGACATTTGCAGACACATCTTGGCACATTCTTGATATATTGTTAAGCTATCGGCTGACCATTGTTACCCAGATGGACTAAACAAATATCGATATATTCATGTTTGTAAATACTGCCCACATGTACGATCAGAAATAATGAATCCGCAGTAAAATGTTCAGTTTAAATGCACACAAAAGAAAGACTAAGACCCAAGTTTGACTCTTAGTCTAATAGTACTGGTTTACGTCCTGAGTTCAGCTCCTGAGCCCGACGCCTGTTGCTTCGCGCTGGGCTCTGGGCTTTGGGCTCTTGTTATTGAAATGGCCGACCCCCGAAGGCAGCACAGACCCAGAGGAGCGCTGTCAGTCCAGTTCACCGTGCTTCACATACTTTCCATTTGAGTCCTGACACAACACACGGGGGATTAGGAGCTTCTGCCTCACAATTGCCTTTGTTTTGCTCAGAACAATGTTAGCTCGTCATCGGCTGTTTTCGGACTCTCAATAGAGGCTGTAACGTCTGTGATGTGATCTTTATTTAATCAGTGACGCTAACTAACCTGAAGGCAACTTTTAGATATTGCAATATGTTTAGAAAGATTTGACGTTCCAGACTTATGTTCACAACGTTGTAATTTGGCTCACCATAACTCAAAGCTGATACTCATTTTTATTTTAAATGTAAAATAATAAAAGCAAATAATAAACAAACAATAATAAATAGTATCATAAATAAGCAACCAGTTCAATTTTAAAGTTAAGACTGTTTAGAGATTGTTTAGTGTGTAAGTGATGTAGATTACTTGAGATAGTTTCCTTATTTGTAAAGTTGTCGACATGTTGTCAGTGATATCCAGGACAGGAAGTAGTGATGCTAACTCTGAGCTAGCCTAGCGTCATTGTGCACAGAGCGAGAGAGAGAACACAAGGCCTTAGTTTCATCATCATCATCAAGGCACTTTTATTACAGACTCGTAGAGCAGAGTTAAAAGACACATCCATCAAATTTTTTTTATGTAGATGTCACGTGATTCCGGAAGTTTCTGCGGGTGGCACCGTGAATAGTGTCCACCCCCCCTTCCGCTCGTATAAATTACCATGGGGCTGCCGACCTTGAGAGAAAATAAGTTCTACACCGGTTAAAAAGCCACCAAGGGAATTGCTGCATAGTTGACTTGTTGGTGCAAATGAACATAGGATATTTTACTCTAACCAATCTTCTTTATATCTATCAATATTTTTCATTTTGATACTTTCCCGTCATTCTCCACTTCGTGAATGGAGTTCCTGCTCGACCGGAAGTGTCAACACAACAGAAGTGCAGATCTGTGGCAAAAATAGGCAAAAGTGAGTGAGGGCGGCTTCAGGTTAATAGTGTTTGCAATCTGGGAAGAGCAGTATTTCACATCAGCTAGCGCAGCTTTTGTGTTTTGCTAAGAGGCAATGTTTTACTTTAGGCAGTTTCCTTTGTGATTACTCTATCCATCCATTTCCTTTATATTGTTCAACCTTACTGTGTTCTCTGCCATTATGTTATTAGACTGCAGAATGGCTCATCTCTATAAATCTGACTAAATGAGCAACCGGTTGATGCAATTGGAACTGGAAGCCACCTGCCGTTGGGTGGACATTTTATCCAGGGAGTGCTACTGTCATGGGAAGAAAATGTTCCCGGTTGGTGCGTCTATGGCCGCACCACAGCAGAGCCGCTTTAGGACGGGCTCCTGGCCAAATGCAGTGAGGACACACGGGCTGCCTGACCCAAGTGGAGGAGGATCCTGCCACACTTTTTTAATTATAGAAAGAAGGCGTCGCAGTCTGCTGTCCACTTGTGATTCAGCAGCTCTGTCTCTGTCCTCACCTGTGCGTGTGTGCGTGCGTGTGTGTGTGTGTGTGTGTGTGTGTGAAGGTCAGATGGAGTTGCTGCGTCAGGAGCTTAATATGAACCAGTGGAACAGGCCAAAGAGCTGCAGGGCTGCACAGACTGAAGCCAGCACAGGATATTGTCTCTGTAAGCTACCTGCTAACTGCTGGTGACAGCTTATGGCTAGTGTTTGCGGAGATCAGGCTTTCGCTGCTGCTGTTTTTATGAAGCATGGCACTGCTTTGACCATTACATTATTTACGATCACATTATTACATTTGTCAGAATAACATTAACATTTCCTGAGGTGTATCCATACGTTCAGGGTTAAAATCTTAGCTTTTTATCCATTTTAAGGGCTGTAGTTGACTTTAGAAATTCTTGGTCGAGTTAAGACATGCTCCGTTTTTGACGAGCTCTCAAACCAACTAAGTATCTTTATGTATCTGTATCCAAAGTGCACTGACAAGACCGCGAGACCTGGAGATCCGTGTAAACAGTGTATTTATCAGTATTTCGGCAGATTAAACTCACAATTCAAACACATCTCAAGATAACACACACTCTCTACAGGCGTTCTCATTTTCGCTGTTATGAATATAAATCCTTTATTTCCCCTGAAAGAATTAGTCAACTAATCAATATTCTGGTCAACCAAGATACCATCGACAGATTAATCGACTAAACGACTAAAGATGTACAGCCCTAGTGTCTTTGACTCATATGTAATGGTGAATTATGCTTTAAAGTTGACAGAAAATGAGTTCTCAAGCGGTATTTATTTATTAATTTCTTTGTTTGTTTTTGCTCTTCTTAAAGATATTTATTTTGAAGTAGCTTGCCATTCAGCTAAAACTCTAACAACTGCAACGTTTTTTGGTATTGCCGTCTTTGATCGAGGTAATTCCTCCTCCCACATACTGTAGCTAGCTTTGTTTCCCCCGGCTGCCTATTTTGACCAAAACTACTTTTCATTTCGGAGCGCAGGTTCAAAGGTAAAAGCAGCTAAACCCAGCACCTCACGACTTCCCTGCAGCTGTGCGTCAGCTACTGTTGCGGCTCGAGCAAATTTTGGCGTGTCAGGTTTTCAGTTCTGCGCTAAAATAGACTGAAGCTAATATTGACATCATACCATCAATATTTGACATAACGCTTTCCACTAAATGACTATCAGGTTTCAAAAGCGTACCTCTTACCACTTTTCCAGGAGCTGCATTTGCCTAGGTATAAACAGTTTGTTGGACTAGAGTTTCTATTTCAAATATGCATACCATGTGAGTGAAATGAAATCAAATAGCCTATAATTGAGGTCTTTTCTGAAAGGGAAAAGTCAACAGTGAAGGAATGGCTTGCGGTGGCAGCTCCTGAGAGTACCATGTGATTAGCAGCTGTTGACTAAGGTAGTGTTACTGACAGGTGAGCGCTGGGCTAGTAAAAATAGTGGGAGCACCGAGGGGCAGCAAGGGAAATCTGTGGAAGTGAGGATTAACTCCGAGACGCCTCTTATACCTCTATTTCCGCACCCGCCTTGCCACTTCTCCACGTTTGTTTCCAGGCTAATTTAGAGATGATAGCAAACGACTCTCTTGAACTTCATCTGGCGACAATAAACTCATTCATCATCTTCATTTAAAGCACGTCAACTGTTTCTCCAATGCTGTGTTGCTGTCAATATGTAGCAAGCGTCCGCCGGTGAGCTAGCGCCAAATCTGGGTCAGAGGACTTCTCTATCTAGCTCACTGTATTATTAAAAAGAAGCATGCACCCATACAGTTATGGAAGGAACAGCAGCATCTCCAGAAACGGCTGGTTTGAGCTGGTCCCAAGCCTGGATAAAATCAGACCAGATATTCAAACCACAAGATTATTTATTGTGATGACCTCATACTAACCAGACGGAAGATAGAATGACATGGTAATTTGAGAATTGACCTGGCAGGAGACGACAGTACATACGCATAATCCTGAATTGCGTCAATCACAACATCAGGTCAAACATTCCCATAAAAGCTATTATAAATAAACAAAATCTAACTATAAGATACTTTGAGACAATAAAACATTTGAAGCAATAATCCAGCTTCTGCCTTAGAAGTGTCTCTCAGGTCTAATTTTGATTTTTTTTTTTTTATTCTCAAGGTCTAAACTCGGTGCTTTGACTTAGTAACAAACTCAATCCGGTCTAAACTAATCAGGTCTACATCTTGCTGCAATACAATAGTGCTTAACTGTGTTGCCACTGTGCTTTACTACAACATTGTCGGAACAAGGTCAGTCCAACTGCAGTGCATTTTTACTTTCTATAAGAGACAATCACCTGCATAGATCGATCAAATTGCACCATCAAAATAACATCTTTTCGAGATGGACAGCTGCGATCCTGTGAAGAGCACTTGTTTTCCAGGCCACGGTCGGGTCAGTGTGTGTCTGTGTGTGTGTGTGTGTGTGTGTGTGTGTGTGTGTGAGTCTGTGGATGCAGGTGTGGTTTAGTTTGGCAGTTTCATTTATGCATTGGTTACAAAAAGTAGGGCTGTGAAAATGTCATAGTAATTAGATCTGCCATATATTATTTAAATCAAGAATCAATTCACAGTGCGCATTGATGTTCGTGAGCATTCACTTTTGAGAGAACCCTGATATAGAAGCTGCGAAAATAACACTTCAATCACATTCATTTCAGAACAGAACTTTCATAGGTCTAAACTACAGGTCTAGCAGGTTTGAAGGTGGTATAAGATTCTATAAAGCTGTTTGTGGCTAGGGATTGGTTAATTTGAGGGACTTGCAGTGAATTTTAAAATCTTAATATTGGTATCTGCAAATATCTGGTATCACAACAGCAAATTGGTATCCTTTCCAAACCATCCCTAATTACGGCTGTACCGTTTTTGTGAATGGCATTGTAGCGCAGTCTTTTTTTTTTTTTTTTGACAGTTCCTTGAAATCTCCCTGCTACTTTTCATGCTAACCTAGCCATTGCTTTTCACTCTGCACAGATCGGCACAGACCTTCGCCTGTGGACCCTGTGTGCCTCGAGTGCTAAATGAGCAAATGTTTTCCAGACTAATGAGTGGCCTGTGCCTCTCTTGCCAAGCGCGGGGCTCTCGTACGGTACAATGTGGCTTCAGCTTGCCCTTGTTGCACCCTTGACAGACGCCGGGTAACGGGGAAGAGAAAGCCGGCGCGCACATTCACGCGTGTGCTCGGGCTAATTAGTCTCTGGCCTGTGTCCTTCGCACATGTGCTTAAAACAAAGAGAAAAGTCTACTAAGCTCAAGTCTTTCGCGTTTTGCCGTCTGCTCTGGCGATAAAGTGACTCGGGTCTGATCTCTCTGAAATGCTGCAAATACACTGGCTCGATCCCGTTACATCGAGCGGCGCGTAATAGCTTGTTTTTGACAGTAGGGGTATTTAATGTCAACGCTGCGCTTTGAAATACTTGGACCAGGAAGAAACGTAATCACAGGCATCAAACGCTCAACCTGTTTCCCCTTCCTGGCTGTCCTTTCTCCTCTGGTGCGTGGACTTTGACTTACCTCACCGTTGGCCCTCTCTCTCCCTCTCTGTCTCTTTCTTTCTCCCTCCATCACACAGCCGCTTTCATCTGCCATGGCCCTCTTCCCTTCTTTGCTCTGGGCTTCCTCTTTGAGCCTCTCTGCGGTGTCAGAAATGTGATTTAGAAACCCGCCAAGTAAAAGAGGGAAGTGCTTTTCTCTCTAAATGAATATGAGGCGGATGCTGTAAGGCTAAAAAAAAAGAAGCATAAACGCTACAAATATCCCAAACAGACCACGCGATTTTTTTTTCTTCTTTAGCCGTAGATTTTTTGCCGTTTCCCTGTTTCCGGCTGCCTCAACCTTTAGTTTTCATTAAGCGAGAGGTGGCATAAAGATGAATGTTTGAGTAAATTGCCCCCAGCGTGTTGTATTTAATCATTCTGTACCTCTTTAAGTGGCATCAGGTCGGTAGGAGGCTGTCCTTTCTGCTTTATTCTGCATCAAGCTTTTCTTTAACAAATGTTTACAATGACAACTTCACAAAGCACTGTTTTACGTTATTGTGTAGTGGTTTGGCAAGATTTAAACGGCGGCAATACTCAGACTGTAGCATCATTTCAAATTAATCAGAGCACTATTTAAACACTTTAATTAACGAACAGTTTTGTTGTTATCACTATCACAGAATCTTAAAGCTAGTGCTAATGGCTAACTACCAAAGGTGTTGTAGCATAGCATGGGTGTTTTTAGATAACTTATAAGCAATATCTGAATATTTCTGTATGGCACAAAATGTCAACCATTTTGTGTGCGGCTAATGTTTGCCTTGGGAAATATCTTATCATTACTTCACAAATTCCTCACAGTTTCAACGTGCGTGAAAGTTTTTTCGAGTTCCTAAAAACTAAACAGACATATTATCCATGGCTTTTTGGTAGCACGTTCCCACTGTCAGCAGCTCGATTAGTCAGAACTAAATAATGTATAAAAGTATAGCCGTTCTCGCAAATGATATTTCTTTTTCTGAGCCAAGGACACGCTGCACTTGGTTCCTGCGCCTCTCTCCGTTTGCATTTTTATCCCTTTGTGCAACGCATCTCTCCATCGATTACATTATATTGTTTGGGATAGAACATACTTCTACTTTCATTCAATTTCCATAATCTGCTGACATGCTTTGAAATTCAGTAATCTAACTTTTTCGTGTCCGCTCAGATGAAGGTCAGACTTGGTTAAGTAATGGCACCGCGCCGCATCATGTAAATCAATGCATTGTTTGGGCATTTCAATGAGAGTGGATGGAGGAAGAGGGCGCGGGTGTCCAGCCTTTTTAGCTCGGACTTTCCTCCCGTAATGCATCATGTGTACCGAAGCAGCCCGTCGCTAAAGCCCGCGGAGCTAACACGCTTGTCTTGGATGTTTATACCTGCAGCCTTGAGTCCTGTGGCCCAGCTCGCCAAGATGACAGCGGCCCTTTAAATGATGTGTGTCTCCCCTGCAGAGTGGTTTTGACCATGATGACTGGCCATAATAACGTGTGTGTGGTGCTTTGCCGATCAGCTGGACAGTTCTGTGTGTGTGTGTGTGTGTGTGTGAGAGAGAGCGAGAGGGAGGCGGGAGGAGCAGATTTGATGATTAATCGCCATCTGAAGCTCTCCAGGCCAATGCTTAGCAACTGCAGCGTGGCACACAGGCCTCACGTCCAACCTCTCCAGTCTGAAACGCATTTCATCCTTCAAAATGAATTCATTCTCCAGCGTAACAATGGTGCAGTTCCCAGCAATGTCACGTTTCATTCTAAAATGATCTCACCGTGAAAAATGACATTGAATTAGACGGATGGATATGTTTTTGTGATTGGTGGGTTCAGGGAAGAGATTAATGTCTGTGTCAAGTCAATGATGCTGACTTCACATAGTGGTAAACAGGAACACAAATATGCCTTCTTGTAGCAGTGGAATTCAAGGGTGCTTTTGGCAAAATGTGTTTAGGTTATGAAACTCCAGTTTTTTGGGAAATATATATCTTTTGTCCTTAATCACAAAGACTCAGTGATGCAGCTTAATCCGTATTTAAAAAACATTTATTTATATGAACCACAGCAGAAGGGAAGGAATGTAGTTACCTAGCTAGAGTTTTGGGAGTGACACGACACTTTATTCTGCCTTTCACTGCTTTTCTTTATTCATGGCTTCTTTATTCCTGGCTTTCCGCTTCCTGTCATACAGTATGCAGACTTTTCCGTGTTATTTATTTTTATGTTGTTAGTCGCTATGGCAACGGTCCAAATTTGTTGTCATTTGTCACTCGTCACAAGTAGAGATCCTAAAAATGTTCAGAGCTTTTGCCGATACCACATGCACGTCCCCTCTTTGTCCATTATTTTACTACAGCCCTGATATTTTCACAGTTATGTATTTGTAGTGTATGTATTTACATATCAGAATCTGACCATTCCAACCTGTTCCTGACAGTAAAATGGCTTGAAGTGAACAATCCTGCTCGTCAAGGCTTTCCTGTACCCACCGATGTTTTCAAGTCACATGTAATAGTAACCAGGAAGCAAGTACAAAACACTTTCTACTTTGGACACAATTCAATATCTTAGAAACGTGTAAACAGACCTTAAAAGGGAGTTATTTGATATATGTTGTTTCTCTTGATTGTACAACTCCGATTTTCAAACAGAAATAGCGACCAGTGCTGAAAAGGAATGCTTTGAGTGCAGGCGCTGAAAAGCCTTGTACCCATTGACATCCATTGGAAACACCAGCACAGCTCAATAAGGTCTGCTCTCTTCACCTTTTTTCGAGCCATCTTTTATAAATGCCCACGTTTTAAAAAGATTTAAAAATCAATGGCTGGATCGGCTTCGTATTCCGAAATAATATGGTGGTCATGCTTCTCGAACTCTCCATAAAATCACTGAGCTATCGCCTAGTTTTACATCTCAACATTCACTAATAATGTGCAGCAATTTTAGCCTTTCATGTCATCAGAATGCACTATACAGTACACCCAAACATGGCAAAAATATAACTATAAAAACATGGATGTAGGCAGAGTCAGTCGCATAATCACTGAATCATGTTTTCTGCTGTTCACATAAATGGAAAAATTTAGAGTCCAATCCCGAATTATCCGCCAGTAAACCCGTGACTGCAGTTTCCATATGCTCGGCTCTGCTTCAACATGCTCCCCTGTTGTTGTTTTCTTTTACGTGTAAGCGAATGCTTGTTTAATTTGACCCCTGGCTATAGGCTAAGTCGTCGCAGGTTACCAAGGCGGATATGAGAGAACTGTAGTCCTGGCCCGGTCTATATCCTTATGTGGATATTTGTTTAGGAGCAGAGAGTGCGGAGCTGGGTGTGTTCTTCCACCGTGTCATCTTTGCATGCTCTTATTGCCAGCGTGGGAAATCTGCGCTCCACCAAATGGCAAACTTGGCAGAGTCCAGGATGAATTTGGCCGCTTTATGTTTTAGGAAAGATTAAATCTGACGGCAAAGCACATTTGGGCTTGTGACGTCGCTGTAAGCTCCACACTTCCCAGCTCCATTTATCCATTAGAGTAAAACAAAAACTCTGTTTTTATAACATTTTGCTTTAGCTTATTGTATGCTAACCTATCTTAGCATTTAGCACAGTGCTTTTACCAGAATATCCACATTTAAAACCATAAATCCCATTGATATATCTTTTCTATAGTAGAAAATCCTCAAAATGTCCCATACAACTGGAAGATGAAAGCCATAAATGTACAGTAAAGCTGACGTTTATGAATAAGATGTTGTAAAAATGAGGTGCAGCACCTTTAACATGCATTTCATAGTCATGTTAATTAAATTCCTAAGGCGAATTCATTCATAATGGTTTATATAAAATCAAAGCGTGTCACTAAGATACCAATGCACAAAAGATGTCAAAGTACAATGGAACTTTTTAACATCCAACCCCAATGAGTTCACAGTGTAACCTTGTACGCGCGGTGCCCTCCTTCCCAAGACTATTCTATACCCTGCAGTCTGTAACCAGGGAGTCGCCCGGCAGCTGCAGACACGTGCCAGTTTTTTGTGTTCCGCAGATAAAGCGTCCGTAGCGTGAGTAGACAGAGTGACGGAAAGATTGTCCCGTATAGATTGGTCACACACGGCGACCACTGACATGTTTGGTAAGGGGTGTTGCGCAAGCCGCGTTGTCGATTATCGGTCAGACCCAGGGCAGCTCGTCGCGTCCAACTGTTATTTGTGCTCCACGTATGACAGGAAGTGTGATCCGCCGGACAGTCTATTATCATTGCGTGTAAAAAGATCTCCCGAGCAAAGTAAGTCTAAACCCCGTGACATCAGCTGGTTATGTTTCCGCGAATGTTCAAATCCATTGCGGGAGATCAGTTTTACGGGCAAAAATAGCACCTCTTGCATTACAATTATTGATTACTTTATCATTTTGACCCCATTTGCCTTGCGTAATCGTGATACTAGGAAAAGTTTGAATGATCGTATTACCGGTACTTTAGTTCCCCTTTCACATCCTTATCTTTGTGAAGTGGGTTTTGAATCCCCTCCATTTCAAACCCGTTATATCTCGCCATTCATGAGTGTTTATCTAAACCGGAGCAGACTTTACATAGTCACTCTATGTTTTAAAGTTTTGTTATGATGCTATCTGTATGTTTTTGCATTTTCCTTGCCATGTAAAGCAGCTCTAGGCTCTGAATTCTTGTCATATTTGTTGAGGGTGAAGATCCATGTTTTATACAATTGTATTTAAAGTTAGTTAAACTGCTGTAATGTATTGAATAAAATGTATTCTTTGTTTTGACATTAGAGGAAGAATTGGCGGTGCTAGGTTAGTTTTAGCTTTAACACTTCTCTTCTCACATTTGAAGTTTAGACCCGTGCCGTCCAGATGAAGGACTGCGTTGTAAGTAACTCTTGTAAATGTCACGCTGAGCGACAGACAAAGAATGAGTAACAACCAACAATTTAGTCACTTCTGACATGTGATCTTTGTTGCAGGACTTCATGTCTTCTGTTTTTGGGCCGGCACGCTGAGAATGACTGAGAATAAAGGAAGGGGCAGATGATAAAGCAGCAGTATGACACTCATGTGATATTTAGTCGCGACTGTTTGTTCTCTGTGTGCTGCATGTGGGCTACACAAGTTGTTTTTTTGGAGCTGCATAGTTTGCCGAAGCGAGGCGGAGACATAACAGTCTTATCTGCAGGGCACTGGCTGGGTGGACACATGGTTGGGTGCGTAGTATAGAAGTATGTTTACATGCCTCACCAGCATACTGCTTTTCCAGTTCGGTCGGGATGCCAAGGATGCCCTCGCCCCAGGCAACAAAGACTTTCATTCAAGGCCTGCCCTGTTTGGTTTAACTCCTGGGCTGAACCACATGTAAATAGATGAAATTAAATATGCGAGGCTCATGTGAAGTTTTTATCCTTGAAAGTTACAGTTGAGATAATTTTGTCAAGCTATCACAAGAAATGGAAAATGCCAGATTGGCAGTAGTAGTCGTCATGTTTTTCTGTGTTGTAAACTCAAAATTGAGAGAAAACAGAGGAAATTTGATAGAAGAGATTGATTTGAAAAAATGAGTTCATAATTGTAGATTTTTTGTATTTTTGTTACGTTCAGGCAAGGAAAGTTAATCTGTAGAGCACAATTTGTACCCAAAATAATTTAAAGAGCTTTTAAGAATGAGTAAAGATACATTAACATCACAGTACAAATCTTATAAAAACGTAATTAACCTTTTCCTTTCAGTCATACACAAATGTTTATTATTTTATGTTGGCGTAATATACATTTATAGGGCTCAAGCTGTTCTGTGCCACAAGATCACGTAAGATAAAATTGCCCCTAGTTTGTGCACATGTGGAAAATCTTTTTTTTTACAATTGGCATGAACATAAAAGGTTAAGTGCTGATGAGTCACACCTCGGTACAGCTGTAGTCCCAAAAAGCAACCCTAGAATGACAGCCCAAAAAATAAAAAATAAAAAAGTAAACTGAACAGCACCAATTAATTACAATATTATAAATGATGACTCAATTTCGTTTTGTCTCGTTCTCGTCTCATTCTCGTGGACGCAATCTCCCAATCTCATTTCGTCTCATGGGAACTGTGTCTTGTCCCATTCCTACAAATTTATCAAAAGAAAAACAAATGCAAAACATACAACCAATACATAAACAAAGCATCGTGGGAAATCCTAGTAACAATTGAGTTACTATGCGTGTCTCGACTTTACCAAAACAATATAAATGTAATGCATGCAATTTCAAATCTATTTCCAAGCTTTCTGGCGTGTAATGTCTGACCTTGTGCGCTCGTGACCTCAAAACTAGTTATGATATTATAAAGAAGCAGTATATAAAAGGACCGAAATGCATTTTTAGAAGATTTATGTGAAACCAACTGTCCCTCTATAATTTAAACCACCTCCACCGCGCCCCTCCATTTTAGCCCATAACTCTTTCGTTTCCCTCATTTTGATTCCTTCAAATATAGATTGTCCTGCGTCTTTCATCTGGATGTAATGACACGTTCAACTTTTCCATGTCATCGTTTAGCCCAGACTTGGTGGTAATCAGAATTGCAAAACAGCCCATTTGCTTGTGCACACAGCTCCCAAAGCCCTCCGTCTCCTCTGGTGTAGGTGTGTTCTTTGAGTAAGCTAAAGGTAAATTCAATCAAAGTAACATGCAATAACTGTAATTGCTGCGGTGTGTCCAGACAGGGAGGCAGTTTTTTTTTTTTTGTGGTGCGTTAATCTCGTGTGTCTGGAGATAAAAGAGTTTGTGGTGTCTTTGTCTGTGCAGGAGCGGACCCGGTCGTTCGACAGCTTCAACATGAACCCACTGGAGAGCTCCCTCATCGACATCATGAGGGCCGAGCAGGACTCCCTCAAAGGTGAAGCACTGTCAATCACACACACACTGCGACAGTAACGATAAATAAAACCATATGCAGTAATGTGTCCATACCCTCGACCTGCAAAACAACAACCGCAAACGTCACAGCAAAAGTTGTAATGACGCATCGTATTCAGACCTGAACCTTTAATTTTGGTGTTCTGCAGGGAACTGAATTGCAATTTTAACAAAATATCATTGTGGGTAAGGTTGCTTTCTGACAATACCTGATTAAAATTAAAACACTAGGCACATGAGTGGACTAAAATAAACTCCAGGCTTCAACCCTGTCCTGTTTGGATGTGATCTTTTTATGTTGTACATCTTCTGAGTCTTCTGAGTCTGTTGTACATCTTTATTTATTTGTAAAAACAAAGGCTTTGGTCTAATACTCCTTACCGTATAGTATATTTACCACACAGTCTTTTGCAACCTAAATTTGGTATTTCTATCCATGAAAAAAGGCATCAGCACATGGCTTTGAATTTGATAACTGGTGAAAAGATCCAAGAGTCGAACTCTATGCCACCCAATTAGACGTGCTAAACCGAGAATAAATCTACATCAACACCTCCTATATCCTTAGTGTCACTTCCTCCACAGGTTGGAAGTTGACGCCTCAGTTCTTTAGAGGCTTCTCTGAAGCATTTCTTACAGTGTGCATCAACATTTACACACACACACACACACACACACACACACACAAAACTGTAAAGCTCCGAGCTTGTTCACCTGAAGTGTCACCCACAGTAACTTTCAAAAGGACATTTCTAGCACCATTTAAACAGCATATGCAGTTTCCCCACTTAACCTCAAGCAGCAAAAGATAATAAGAGTTCTAAATGTTGTACTATGTTTTAAGGATTCCTTTGTTCATATATATTCAACACAACCTGAAAGTGACCATGCCAACGCACAAATGGTATTGGTTTTATAATGATGAAAAATGTTGCCTGTAACAGGAAGCTGAAACTCATAAATAGGAAGTACACAAGTTGGCACATTGATCGTGTCAAAGTGACCAACAATTGCGAAGTCGGCCAAAGCCAGGGTCATATTTGAGTTTTTTAAGACATAACGAGGCTCAAACTGAGAACCATAGACTTTATCCGCTTTTAAAATGGGAGTGAGGAGTTGGGAGAGACATTCAGCAAACTTCCCCAGCCTTTAATCGATCTCCCGACTCTCAAGCCTAGTCTCTGTGCTGTGACCTAACCATTATGCCATAGTTTTTGAGAAGACATTTTACAAGTTTGCCTTGACTGGTGACACTTTTAACGACCACCATGTTTCCAAGTCAGCCATTTTCTTTTTTTAAATTTAGCCCCAGTGACAGAATTGTTGCGGTAACTTGTCACTCAGTTTGACAGTTTATGAGTCATATACCTCCCAAGTATTTGTCAACACTGCGGACACTGTAGTGCAATTAAAGTACGGACAACTAGAGCCATGTACAGTTTCAAGGTCAGTTAAGAGGTCATTTCTGTTCCTCTTGTACTTTTGTCCATATATGTAGCAATTAAAACTCTCTGTGTGTAGTGAATGTGGCAAACTATTGAGTCTGACCTCTTTTCTCAGTACATTTTTAGAAGAAGGAACCGCGTAGAGAATACACCGCCGGGGCTTAGGCTTTGTATTTAAGAGGGGATTTATGACTGAGATTGAAAGACTCATTTTGGGCTCATTCCGACTCGAAATGTCTCCTCGTGCGTGCGCCTTTACATTTCTGTTTTCACTCTTTTCCTTGATCCTCAGATTTTTTATGACAAAGTCTGGCGTTTTCAGATCAGATAGAGTTGTTCTCCCTGGCATGAAAGATTCTGATAATTCCACCAGATCTGGCAGTAGCAGTGACGCAGAGGCTAGATTTGCCTTTTGTTTCTCGTCTTTGAAATCTGATTATGACATGCGGTTGAAAGTGATGCGTGATGGGTGAAAAGCACTTTGGGTGGAGTCTGGTGTCTTCTGGGTAGGAACAATTAAAATGGAGGCAGAGCTTAGGTTATTGATTAAAGGGGGACCAGGCAAATCACAGCAGGGAGTCTCGATCTCCATAAGTACAACATTTGGTTTAGCGAATTGATACGGTTTGTTGATTGAAGCAGACACAGTTCCCACGAGATTGGAGCCACAAAAATGATTTATTTTTTTAACATAATACTTGCTACAGTTCTATTCAACAATTGTTTTTATATGGCTCATATTTTTGCTGTCATTCTAGCACTGCTTTTTTGGACTATAGCTTCTCAAGAGGCTCACCAGTGCTTTGAGAAAAAAATAAACTGCACGCAATCTTGTTCGTTATGTCTACATAATGGCGTACTACAAATCACACCTTTTAGTACTACAAAGCCTTTGAACAGCTACGGTAGCCCTGTAGGGACATAATTTTCTTTTTCTTTTCTTTCTTTTTTTTTTTTTTTAACAAACAGTGAAAATCAGGTCAGGTCATGTGATAAACTAAAAGCACAAAGTGTACAATTTAGATGTTCCCAGTTGGACAAAATGGAGCACATTCTGACAAAGTTTCTACTACACCTGCGTTATTCGTGCACTGTGAACTGAAGAGAACCCTCTGTGCCGGGACTCGGCTCATTTCACTGAATACTTTTGATTTCTGATGGCTTTTGGCGGGAGACTGGGTGTAGCTGTAGTAATGTTGACCGAAGTTTGATGTGTGATTATAGACATGTCGTAGCTTTGACTCCTTGAACACAAACGGAGCTTCTGAATATATCAATATCAAAGGGTAGAGTTTTTGAATGATTAAGATGTTTTTGACGATCCTAGGCCTTTTTGTCACGACGTTGAAGCGGGGCCGAGCGTTTAAGCAAACCTTATTTCTTTTATATCAAATCAATTCAGAGCAAAATGGAAACCAGAAATTCAAAAGATTGTCAAGAGGACTATGTTTTATAGTTTTACCTTAGGATAAAGTCCCCTGATTGAGAAACGTATTCCACTTTATTACTTCTTGAAACATTTTTTTCTTCAAATGGCGCCTAGACATCTGAGGATTAATCAAACTAACTCCAGCAACATTAGCTTAACATTAGTCTTTAACAACAGACTCAGGTAAGCAAGCGCTTCTACTTCTCCTAAATTGAAGCCTTTTCTTTCTTGATTAATGTTGAATGTGTAAACAACCCAGTGTTGAACTCAAAGGTCACTGGGGCGTAGTGTAGACAAACAGACAGGGAGACTGTCCGGTTTTACGCAATTGAAAACCTTCTCCAGACGCCTCACTATCGGCTCGTATTTACTGTAGCCTGCGCTGAACCGCTCTCCCGCTGTGATCCAGTGTAGTGCTGTCAAACCACGGCACCGCTGCCTCAGTATTAAAAGCAGAGGAGTGGAGGGCTAGCTCATTAGCCACCGTGCACTAGGCTCGCTGGCACACATTCCTGCTACTGCTGCTGCTCGGTCCCTCAAGCAGCCTGGCACCGGAGACTGTATAACAGGTTTATCTGCGCCTTCAACACCATACGGTTTTGGGACTTCATTAGGAAATAAATCAGCCAGACTTTTATCAAATCTGATTTACTGACAGGTTCTGTAGAAGAGGTAAACCATAAGAGATATCAGACTTTGTCCTGGGAGCTAAAAAAAACTTTTTCTGCAACGATGTTTAGGGATTATTATTGTCCTGCATTTATTTTGTTGTCTATTCATAGTTCGGTGGTGCTTTTGCTTGTGTCTGTCTGGTTGGTTGACAGAATTAAACCAGAAGTTAAACAATATTTTTGAAGTTATACTATAGTTTATTTATTACATACATTATGGCTCTTGGATCCTCGTAAAAGCCTTGAACCTGCTGACGAAGAGATGAAGAGTTTGCTGATGGAAGAAGCTCCTTTTCTTTTCCCGCAGTCTCGCTAAACACTTGGCGGTATTGTGGACGTGCACAGATGCCTCCGAATAATTGCAGGCTGCCCATTAGCTGCCACAAGCAAGAAGCAAGTTCAGAGGGTTCACTACGATGTCAAAACTATAGCATTACAGCTGAACAAAGAACTCGGGCTTTAGCAGTTTAGCATTTAGCATTTTTGGTGATTGCGTGATGGGCATAGCTGAGTCTTCTTCCTTCCTTGTGAGGCAGGACCATAGCATAGACGGACGGACGGACTCATGAGGTTTGTGGTCCGCGTTTACCTCTGCATCGAAACTGCTGCATCACTCCCAAACTGAATGCGTTCTCCTCTTTCCATTTCGGTCCTAGTAGCCTTTGGCCTACAACACAAATAACCCAGTTTACTCCTTGTTTTCGTAATTACACTTCATGCTCGTGGCTTCATTTTCCCCTCACAGCCAAGTAAAAACATAATTACTGCAAATTTCTCCTCACTCACTCACTTTGGCTCCATCACACGCGCACACACACACAATGTCAAAACGCACACTGGGCCGCACCATTCTTGCTCTTCTAGCACCTCACATTGAACAAAGTGAGGGCACAGAGGGGAGCAAAACTGTCTACTGTTGGAGTGGCTTTGAATGGCTTCCAGCATTGTCCCGAGTGGCAGAAAGGATCCCTCTGTTTGCGGGCCAGAGACACACTGCTGCTCTGTGGGGCCGTACTGTACATGTATGCAGCCGCCAGCATGCTAATCAGGTTCACAGAGCGGGCACATGCTAGCGGCAGACGCGCAGGGATGTGCCGCTCACAAACATGCTTTCATGCGCTATTAAAGGCTTTGGAGACGCACTCTGCAGAGCCAAGATGGACTCCACCACGCCTCCACCGCACTTCTATTTCTATAACGGTGTCATCGTAAAATGTAAAGGTATATTTAGAGGTGGTGCTGTGGGATGTTACAAATAATTCACTCGCGGCGAAGGAGTAATATTAATAATGCCTCATATTCATAAAAGCCTTTCAGAATGTTCAAATCACATTACTTCGCATTATTAATTTGCTCCCCACACTTTGAGGTTAAAAAACATTTGTAGCTGCAGCTGCCTTAGGCCTGCTACAATAACACATTTTGAAGCACAATATGTTGCTACAAAAACTATAGTATAGTATAGTACCGACACAATAGCCATAAAGCAGGATAATCCCAGTAACCCTTTTTTGAAATTTACAATATCGTTAGAATGCAACAACTAAACTTCTAAATAACAGATCGGGACAGTAATTTACCATAGAAGTTACTTATTCGAACATCTACAGCTCAAATCATCTTGCAAAAAACTCATATAAAGCTCCCCAAGTATTGAGTATTGAGCCCCAAAACCACCACTATTTGCCCCTGCACGTTCATTCAGACATAGGCAATGAAACAACAGCATCCACTGGTCGGACCTGGGAACAAACTGTACCTTTTGGATTTGTGAGCTTTTTAAACTTTTCTTTTTATTTTATTCATTTATTTATTTACTTCTTGACGCAATTGCAATTTGATTTGCAATATTTTTTATGTTTTAAAAGTAGGATTCTGTACTGATGAACTCATGCAAGACATTTAGAACGTTTGTATGTAGAGTTAGTTTTTTTTATAAAAAAGAGATTTGATATTTAGTTTTTTTGACAATCGCACTAACTCGCATTGCAATTTTGATTCGTTTGCGATTTATTGTGCAGCCCTTCTTGACACAGCGTGGTAGAAGCGTGTGCTGATGCCCAGTCTGTGATAAATGGGCTGTGAAACCGTACGGTTCTGAGCCGCTCCAGTGTCTATGGGTGGTCTGTCCCGTTTCCTCCTGCACCCTGTTATTTGCCGCACCACAGTCCCAAACCAGACTCGAGGGGTCATCCGACTTCCATGCGACCGAGGGACAGGAATGCACCAATCGCAGGACGGCCCGTACCCATTTAAACAATGGTGGCACTATTTTGGCCGCTTCGTGTCATTAGCCCGTCGAGTTAGCTGGCCTTGCGTAACTTTTGAAGCTCCTTTGGCATCACAGCATGAGCTTGCGCGTTGCCTCGGTTTCGCGCAATCTGAGAACCTGGCAAATGGCACGACGCAAAATGTATGATACGAGACCGAGAGTGCTGGAGGAGCAGACGGGGAAATGGACGTCGATGTTCGGTGTGGACCTTTTTTATAAGATTGAAGGGCATAGCTTCGGATTGTATTGAGTTTTCGGGCAAACCCCCAAACCGTGGCCTTCTTTTGTCTTGATTGCGCCCTACAACGTGAGAGCCGTTGTTAAAATAGAAGCCATCAGCAAAGTAAATCTCTCCACATGAGGCGATAGCTAAAGAACATTATCCTGGGCTCGTTTCTTGTGGCTTTTTGCTAAATTGGAAGGGTCTTAATTTATGTGGTGTGATCGAGCCCGGATAGCAACGCAGCTCCAGGTTGTTTTATAGTGTCGAATGCCACTGGAGCTCACATTTTATCACACCTTTTTATAACAAATTAAAAAAAAAAAAAAAAAAAAAGCCTTAACAATCCCCAAACGCTGGAGCAATAATGCCGCGCTATACCAATGTGGCGTTGCTATAAACAAGTGGCAGAATGTTTTGTATTTTGTTTACTGTGAAATGAGTCGCATGGAGATCAGACAAGTGCTAACTATTGTTGCCAAACACCTAAAACATACCAACAATATCTAAGTGGGGTTTCTATTAGCCACCTTCATAGTTTAATTCAGGACAACCTTTGCCTCGAATATTTTTTAGTAAACAGTTGTGTAATATGGTAAATTGGGAGATGAGATAATGACAATGGATTTTATTTAACTGCGTAATGGTTGTAGTGTCATTTCTTTTGCTTTATCGGCCATTGTGGATTGGCTGTTGTCGTGACTCTTGATACTAGATTGTTTTTGCCCAGTGCATAACTCAATTACTCAATGTTTTGTGTCTTTTGTGCAGGTCGTCTGGGGTTCCCTCATCCAGGCGGGGACAACCCTCTGTCCCTTAATGGTACGTATGACATCTATGAAGTCTGTTAAGAAGCATTACAGGTTTATTGTTTGCAATTTGGTATCGCATTAAACAAATATTTCTCACAGGGTGTTGTAAGATCTTCAAGTGTTTTTTTTGCCTGGTCATTTTAGAGGTTTTTGCGTCTGTTCCTTTTTATCAGCTGCTCTGCCCAACCAAAGTCTTGAGGCTGCACCCCTTTGTGCCCTTCTGCTTTCTAAATGTCACAAGTCATTGCAACCATTTGCCCGGGCTAGTGGAGAACTTTCGACATAAAGAGTTTTCTTCACCACACACGGCTGGTGCAACTCTTTTACTTCTTGTAATATTTGCTCTAAGAATACAAGGGACACAGGGGACACCGAGGACTGTATTTTCAAAAGAAATAGTAGGATTGGTTAGATAAAGGACAGTGGACAAATGATATATTGTGGTTATAAATGACTGTCACATGTGGTGCATGTTCTAATATAATGTGTTATGTTGATAGTTGGAATAACAGACATTGTTTGGTTCATGGGCGTTCTGTTTTGGCTGTTTACCGCCCCACAGTGACCTACTTGCACAAAGGTGTGATACATTGTTTGCTTGTTTCTCTTGAGGGAATAATAATTACAATGACCAAATTCTAGGCCGGTAATTTGTGCTTTATTTGTCAAGCTTTCTATAACCTTGATGAGAATAATTGACATTATAGCTTTTATATAATTTGTGGCATTCATCACATAACAAAGGACAAACTCGGTCAGTTTGACATTTCAAAATTATTGTATTTATTTCGTAACATAAAAGACATCATCAGTGATATGAAAGGGAGCAGAAAGAAGAGTAATCTTAAGTTATCTTCCCCTTTTTCAACTTGATAATTTAAAACATTACGCTATACATTTCCATTTAGATAACATGGATTAATCAGCCCTTTTAACAGCAACAACCACATTTACTTATATATACTTACTTAATGTAGTCGATTTTGAGTATTTTAATAAATTACATTATTGATTCTTCGATTTATTTGTCAAGATCATCCCATGAATTAACTCTGAATAAGGCATCTTTTAAAATGTCTGCCTTTTAACCTAAAAGGACATAACATTTACAAGAATACTTCACATGTTAAAACATTGTAAAACATTATGATTTTTCTCAGTGGAAATGTGTGCAATCCTCATAAATCCATCTGCTGCTGTGCGGGGGTTTTATGTGCCGCTTGTTGCCCTCTTTCCCTCTTAACATTTTCTTACCTGTCTGCTCTGGATGCACCTGGTGAAGGGCCACAAATGTTCGAGGCTGTGGTCACATGCTGCGGTCACATGGTGCGGTGGTCACATGGCGTGCAGTTATCAGAGCCCAGGGGCAGATGGTGGCAGTGGACAGGCAGAACTCACCAGCTCAGCAGCCGCAGCCGCTCCCTCCCCTGCTTTGTCTCATAAACACACAGATTGCATGCATCATTCCCCTCATTCTCCCCCACTTCACCAGCCTCTTTATCCAATGCTTTATTTTTCTGTTTCTCTCACACATCTTTTTATAGCACTCCCCGCTCTCATCCAATCTGCTTTACTATATCTCTCTCTCATCTCGCCGCGGCTCCCTCTGACCTTCCCACAGAGTTAATGTCCATCTGGGCAGGAAAGTCCGCTGAGACCGCTCTGGATTATTTCCTTGTGTGTTCAGGGCACCTTTTCATCCTATCCCTGTTCTTACAATTTAGATGGGTCAGTGTTTCAATCTCTCTGGTGTCCACTTCATTCTAATTCACTCGACGTTCTACCAATTCACTGGGGCTCTTTGCAAAAGTACCTTATTTCTCACTAAGCAAATAAAAAGGAAAATCTAACCCGGCAGGTGAGGTGTAAAATGTGTTTCGTCTGATTGACCTTTGTGGGATGAGTTATAACCACGTTTTAGAGTTGGAAAAGATTGAATTTCTCTGCAAAGATTTGGCAACGCAGCTGCACCTACCATTTATTTGCGATCAATGTGCTCCTGTGGTAAAACCTGCTATTTCTGTTGGCTTTGCAGTAGCATTTTCTGTGGAGAAATCCGTATGCTGCTGCTGCCCTAGTTGCAGCCTCAAAAGGTTTCATAATTGTCAACCAACACAGTTAGTCATATATAGTGTGCTCTGTGCCTACAAGCCTCGTCTTTGTGCAACCGCTGTCTTCGCTGCTGCATGTTTACGTTGGAGTCAGCCGCATTAGCAACAGCAGGCGCTTGGATGTGTCATATAGACATGTTTTGAAATCTAACCCTGTGTTTGGCAGGTATTAGAAAAACATGCTATATTGTGCCTCAGTGCCCCAGCGTTAACATTTCCCCTACAAGTTTGTGACTTTGGAATTGTGACATTGGGTTTCGATGTTGGGATCCTTTATTACTCTTGGCAGATCTCACAGTCCTCAGGGATAAATAACTGAATTCTGCCGCACTCGTATGACAAGCTTGTATTACACTAACGGATTTTTCATTGGTTTTACTGTTTTACTGCGCTGCTCGTCGGAACACACCCCACATGGAGTGCATCTATTGCCTACTTCCTCTGTCCTCTGTACTTTTGCCGTCCTTGCTTTATCTTCATCGTATTACAGTAGTTCCACAAGGTTCAATCCTAGGACCGTTCTTAGTTCTCCTTTTTTGAGACGCTACATTTGCACCCACTGAATTCTCACACGTAATTTCAACAACGTTCTTGTCCAATAATAATTCCTTTCATAATTTATGTCCTTCAAGCTCGTTTTTTGTTCCTGAAGTTTCACCCCGAATGTGCTTTTCTGCAAGTTTGTTAAATTTTTCATTTTCCTTATTTTTTTGGTTCTGCCGCAGCTGCAGATTGTGACCTTGAGTCAACAGAATTCCTTGTGAAAGTTTTGTTCAGGAATAGTGGAGTTCACGTTTTTGGTAATATTGCTAAGAATTTGCCGTGGTGTTAGTTGTTTTGCCTCGAGATCATACTACACTCTAATAAAGCTATATTGAATCAACCTTGAATGTTACGCCTTTTGCATAGTTGACTTTTGGCCCAAGGACCCTGTGCACGGTGTATTATAATGTTCGTTTTCAAATTTCTCCTTATTCCACACGCAGCCAGGAATTATAGCAGGAGACGAGGTAAAATATGTTGTCATTGGAAGCATTTGTTTTTGTCTTTTTCAATTTTCAGTTCGATTCATTCCGTGACATCGAGCAGTTTTGTTTTGTTTTTTGTCTTAATTTCCCCATTTGCTGGTTTCCTTTCATCCCCGTGCTTGTATACAATACGTTTGCTTCTTGTCAGTTTATGTGAAGTGACACGCCGTCTGCATGACTGTCAAAGTGTCGGGCCTCGTTAAAAGTTGTCATCGCTCACCCTCCGTGCACATGCCTGTTTTTCACACACAAGTTTCAGAGCCACACATTAGGAGATGCTAACCCAGAACGAGGCATAGACACCCTCTCTCTGTTAGCAGCACATGCCCTGGAGCGCTCAGTGTAAGCTCAGGCTAAACTCTCCCATAAATCTGTATAAAGCAGCTCAGAGCAGGTTGTATGGACGCAGGGACAGGGCAGGCGGGGTTTAACCTCCGCCACACGCAACCGCTCGCCTCCGCACGGCTGCTCACAGCGCCGACAGGACCAGGCAGTGAATGCAACCCTTTACACATATCCATTATTTATCTACATCGAGTGCTTGCTGTTTTAACTCATTGATGCATCGATGTAATTGCATGCTTTCGTGATGTGTCTTTGTCTTGAAAGTCTGTGTTGCACCTTTCTATTCTGAATCAATACAGTGCAGTGTGTTATCTGTTGTATGTACAAATGAATACAATACAATAGACGATGTCGGCACCTGTCAAAGCAAAGCCTTGTGTCAGAATGGGTATATCTGAATTTAAAGACATTAAATGCAAAGTGTCATATGCTTTGTACTGAAGACCTTGGAAAAAACATGTTTTCTTTATGATGTCAACATGTTCTTGTATTTTTGAAAACATGTTGGTGTTTTTGAAGTAAAACACATTGCTTGATTATAATACTGTAATTTCAAGTCTGCTTTGTATATCAAAGGGCCTTTGAGTATTTGCATATTTACATCAATACGCTTAAGTATTGGGTAAAAGGAAAGTCATTAATAAAACGCTGAAAGCCAGTTTCTTGCAGAGATGGGTTCACTTCCTCCCATCAGGTGGATGACTCAAGGCAGTGGTATAATTGCCACTGTACATTTGCCATTACAACTACACCATGTCCCACTGACCTCATTTGAACCCTTTACCCACGAGATAAACCTCTCTCTGAACTCTCTTCTCGTTGTGTTGTAGGCCATTCCTCTCTCTTCCCGATGGAGGACGGTTTTCCCGATGATGAGCGCGGCGAGGGCTTGGCCGGTCTGGGATCTCCTCACTGCTTCCCACATCAGAACGGCGAGCGAGTCGAACGCTACTCTCGCAAAGTGTTTGTGGGTGGACTGCCTCCTGATATAGATGAAGGTACATACAGGATTTCAATAAACCGACTGACTCAAAGCAGGGACCAAATGTAAACAGGAAATGCACTTTTTGACAGATGCAGGCTTAAGTAAATGTAATTTGTGTCTGGTTCTTTACAGATGAGATCACAGCCAGTTTCCGCCGCTTCGGTCACCTGTTCGTGGACTGGCCTCACAAAGCTGAGAGCAAATCCTATTTCCCTCCCAAAGGTACAGGCCCAGTTTGGTGCTGCTGCATTACCATTTTACACAGGACAAAACACAAAAGCTAACAGAACATCTGGCCAGCCATTCTGTTTTCTACAAAGAATTACCCTTGTCCCTGTCCATTTGAGATGGATGTTTAGTGCGCGGACAAAGAGGTTAACGTTTAAATACCTACATGCTGTTGCAGCCTGTAAATAATCATCTTACCTTTGATAGACCTAAACCTGAATCGATCCCAGAACCCGGTATTGTATCAAAGTGCTGCTTCTCCAGTTAATATTAACTGAAATACATCAATCTAATTGCGATTAAAGCTGTACTACATAACATTTTCGATGGGGTTGTTTAATGATACCCTTCACATGATCTCTGAAGCTAACGGCCTGAAGCTCTGGTTCTCATGTTAGACTTCAATCAGATCTGACCAGAAAGAGACCATGTCAAAACTTATGAGGCTGTCTTGGCCAATAGTGCAATGTGTCACCATGGTAACGGTGGAACTATCCTCCATAGACATGCATGCGGCTCAGCCCCAGCATGATGTCACTGCAAAGTATTTATATATATATTTACCTGGAATGTTCCACGGTATATCAATACATTTATCCATCAAACATTTCTTAAAGGTGTTTTGTTGTGGTTTGTGTTGTCAGTGGAACAAATCCAGTCAAATCAATAACATCTCATTTGGCAGACCCTCCTCCTCTAAAGTTATGTAGTGCTTTTAAAGGTGCTTGCTTTCTCTTGAAATGTTTAAAAAACATTTGACTGTTTTCTGTGTTTGTAAGTCCCCCGCTGTGAGCGCAGTGTGTCGGAGGCTGACAGAGTTACATTATAATCAGAGGAGCATGTTGTGCCTGTCAATAGTGTGTGCTGAGCCTGTGCTGTATGTGCAGGCTACGCCTTCCTGCTGTTCCAGGACGAGAGCTCTGTTCAGGCTCTGATCGACGCCTGCATCGAAGAAGACGGAAAACTGTATCTGTGCGTGTCCAGCCCCACTATCAAAGACAAGCCGGTCAGTGCTAGTATAAAGGCTTTTGTGGTTGAGATGATTTTGTTTGGACATTCAAGCTGCATTATCGAACTTTCTCTCATAAAGGAATAAATACTGTTTTCCCCCCCGAAAGCAGAACTATGTGACAAAAACCAGACTGCTACAGTCTTCATCTAATTAGAAAACATGTTGTGCTTCATTTTTCCATTTGAAAAAGCTGTGCGAGTGGCCAAAGAAAAAAAAAAAGTGAAAACTAGTGATGTGCCAAAGGTTAGTGAAAGCAATTTAAATACCCACTT
>BJKM01000056.1:1670000-1672500 GCA_015082035.1 Chaenogobius annularis | reverse complement strand
TAGTTTACCAAAGCTGAATTTCTCATCACTGACAGACATGAGAGGGCCCACCGCGACAAAAATTCACCCTCCTCGATCAAAAACAAAACAAATCTCTACCGTAAATATTTTTACTTGAAATTTCACACAAGAAAAAGAAAAAAAATCTCTAAGCAACATAACTATATTTGGGTTTGGATCTCCATTTTGACACATGCAAAAACTAATACCTCAAACTCAGCTGCTAAATGTGCCGATTCCCGAGGAGACTAACCAGAACTTATTATCCCTGCCGCCGAGGCCGTTCTTCCCGCCGACACCACGAGGGAAGCGGGGGGGGCGTGTGGCGGCCCGCGCGACGACGAGGAACGGCACAGTTTTGTACTCACTTTGCTTCATCACCTTATTTTTGTATCAATCCCAGGGTCGTGCTAGAGACGGACAAGCGCATCTTACAGTATCTTTAGGGGAATGTACAGGAGGAAACTAGACGTCCTCTGCCGAATGCGAACGCGGGGGAAGCCAGAGAGAGCGCTTTCGTGGCCTCCTTTTTATTTTGCAGTGTCCTGAATGGTAAAAATAAAGATAAAAAAAGTGAATGCCTGTCTGTTCGTTAGCTTTTTAAAATGCATTTATTTGTGCAATCCTCCCCATGTCTTTACGCAAAAAAACAAACTTCTGCATCCCGGAGTCAGCCACTTTCTTTATTAACCCACAAAAAGCAATGAAAGATGATCTGACCTCATCTGCACACATTTGAGTCGTCGTCGGGGGGAGTTTCTGGCGCTTTCGGCCCTGACCCGCCGCCATTCTTCCTCCTGCCAAGTTAAACTCAGCTCAGCAACAGTGTTTTTGAAGCATAAATGAAGATAGTCCGTGCAGTGCGCTCTACTACTACTACTACTACTACTACTACTACTACTACTACTATTACTACTACTACAACAACAACCGGGCTGCCCACTCGCAAAGGTTTCACCCGCCTTTAGGGAACCAAAGATGGCGGTGCAGTAGTGGGTCACGCTGTAGCTCATTTTCAGTTTTTTATGATTATATTATTCTCATATATTTTTTTATCACTATCTACCCAGTAACTGTCACGCACCTGTTGGACTCTGGTAAAACCAAAGATTGGCCTTGAACTTATTATTATTATTATATTTCTACATTTAAGTGCAGTAAGACCCCGTACTTCTCCGTAGCTCAAAATGGAGGCGACTTATTTGCGTACGCGACACACAAAAGTGCACACCGGGGGGCGCAGTCGTCAAAAAAAAAAGCCGTTGTCGTCGTCGTCGTCTTGAGCGACTCGGGTTGCCAGCGGTTTGGTAAAGTCGCCGAGCGTTTGAACCACGTCAGGGAGCCGTCTACAGAAACTTGAGTCTACACTAGTGAGTTACCCACCCTCATTTGTGACGCGGTGTCCAGGCACCAGTTTGCACCCGGACATGAGTTTTGTGGGTGTGGTGGGTGAGCATTTTAGAAGTTAAACACTTTGTGAAGAATTTGCTGTTTAAAATGAGAAGAAAAAAAGATTATTTTATACATGGCCTGCTGATTTTTGGTACAGTGTGTTTTCTAGCTAAATTATTTTGTCATGCACATATAAACATTTATTATGCACTACTTTTCTAAATAGTTTTTCTTTTTCCAACAGTCATTTTAGGCACATTTTTCACGAATGGGGAAACTCCTTTTTGCAATACCTCAATTTTTCACATTGTGAAAGGTAGCTTTTGTACTTTTGTTACTGAGAGATCTGCATATATGGAGCTGTTGAGTGATTTCAATATATATTATTTTCAATTATGCTTTTTATACATTTCAGTGCTGAGGAATCTTTACAACTATAAGTGCGCACTTGTGTTGAGGCGACTTCAGATCTGCAGAGGACAGACCAAAGTGAACACTCTGTTGGTCTTAGCTTTTAGATGTGTCAGTAACAGCATGGCGACAAAAAGACAAAAAACATGTTGTTGTGATTAAATGGATGTTCATGCCTTGTAACACGGCTCTACTAGTTGGAAAATGGTGACTTCTGTCTTGGTTTCCTCTCCGTAGACGGAGTCATTAACTTATTATAAGGAGAATGCAAAATTCGGTTCACGCTTAACGCTGAATCTCGTATCACACGAATGGATGTTTGGTGTTTAGATATTTTAATATTCAAAAAAAATATAAATATCTATATCTATATCTCTATATATATATTCTTGAACTTGCCAACTAGCACCTATCGTAATCCTTAGCATGCATGACAAAAAAGAGAAAATGACAAGTACATGAATTAGCTATAAAAATTAATTGTTGTGGTGTGCACCAAATGTTTCTCAAATATTGCGTTGTTAAGGACACCCTATAGTCCCACACGATGTCCCCTCCTCCCCCCAAACCAGACCCCGCCCCACGTGTTGAGAACCCCTCGCTTCCCCATTCGCAGACCTCTAAAGACGAGAAACGAGACAAACTTTCTATATACAGAAGTGGGCAGCGCATCCGTATCGAACACTGTTTTTTACTC
>BJKM01000056.1:1642500-1665000 GCA_015082035.1 Chaenogobius annularis | reverse complement strand
CAAAGGCAGTGCCAAAGCCGTGAGCGTGGAGGACGGCTTCCAAAACGTGCCGCTCATCACTCCTCTGGACGTGGGGAGTCTGCAGGGCACGGCTCCGGACAAGGTAAGAGGAGCCGGTGGGGTCTACGGGGAGACCACACAGAGCTCGGTTTGTTTATGGGCATTATTCTGAAGGCAAGTTTTCAAGTGCCTTTTGGGGATGCATGCTTTGTTTCCTCCAGTGTGTGCAAGTCAAAGTGATTCTGGCATGAATCTTATTCAGTCAACGCTGACATTTAGGGGGCTCTTCTAGTGCTTTGTGTCTGAAATTTGATTATTTTGTGATTACTGGACGATGGGGGGCACAGTTCCATATGTCATAGAGCAGAGGTTCTAACCGTTTTAACCTCGAGGCCCAATGTCTTCGGTGCAGAGGATTAAATGTGTATTATATTAGTTGCACAGCCCTCAAGGAGGTTCTCATGAAGATAATCAGTGTCATGCAGTACTTGTATGTGTTGTTGTTGTTGTTGTTGTTGTTGTTGATGGGTCCATGGGCAGGATGTTCTGTGCCATGTCCTGTTATTTAACAAAAGACAATGGAATAGTTGTCAATATTCAGTTGTTTTCAAAGCAATTCTACTATGATTGTAGAAAGTTGAACATGATGCACAATGGTGTTTTGTATTGTGTAGTCATGAAAAACATGTCGACTTGTAGCTTGTTATATCAATCATGGCCGTCCGAACAGCTGACACTTTCAGTATCAAGCCAGCAAATACATTTCAAAGTTTGACTACCTTAGAAATATTCTGTGGTTCTTCATTTTTCATGTTGATTAAAATGTCTTACAAGGCGGGTTTGTTTAGGCTTCTACACAACTTGTCAATTGTGCATCTTCGGTATAAGAGTGCTGTTGTTTGTCAAGATACAATTGTTCAAGGATCACATTGTAGCTTGGCCCAAGCGTTATTTCATTGGAAACATACAATTACACACAATTACACACAATTTCACATATAAATGCAGAGAAAACACCCTTTCAGTCTTTTCATGGTTTAACTGAATATATAAGCGTCAGATCTTTACATTCCTGTTACTGCCCCACACCCTCCCTCTGCCCCCCTCTCCCCCTCTCTCCTCCTCTCCCACTCTCCCCCCCTCTTCCTCTCTCCTTCCCTCCCTCTCTCTTTCTTCTCCCTCCTCTCCCCTCTCGCCCTCTCTCTCTTCTCCTCCTCGTCCCTCTCTCCTCCATTCATCTCCCGTCTGACGCCTGCTCCTCTGTTTTCCTGCAGAGATTAGAGGCAGATTTGGAGGCAGACGCACATAATTCATCATCTCGACGTCCCATAGTAACTGCGCCGCGCTCGTTAATTCAGTTACCACAGCAGGGGGGGGGGGGGGGGGGTGCGACCGGGCAGACGATTGGTCCATTCACTCAAGGTGCACGGAGTAAACAGTGAATTATTAAGTATAGCCCACAGACGATATTTGGCTTTCAAAGTGCCATTAAATAAGCATTAGCAAAGCAGAACTAAGACTGAGTAAACCTAGCATCAGACCCAGACCATCTAAAGCCAGATGTAATAATGAGCACTGATCATGTTTTTGTTTCCCTCAGTTCTGTGCCATAGTTTGAGAGGTGCATTTGATGATAGCGGCTCACTGAGAGGATTGTTAAATAATCAGACAGTTTGAAGGAGAGTGGGCTGGTCTCTGCAGCTGCGAGCGCTCTGTCATTTTCATTTCATTTCCCTCCTGCATAATTTAAACAGGCTTGTCTGGGCAATATTTACATAAATATATATATATAAGTAATTGGTAATGGCATACAATGAATATACTTTAGAAATTAACTTATGGGATTTGGGGAGGCGATAATGGATCATTATAAACATCTAGTCAGCAGTGTTTCTGGTGGTCTTTTGGTAAGCCTGGTGAGCTTTTCATCAGTGTAATAAATGTGTTGGTTGCACACAAAATATTAGACTGTAATATTCAGCGTTTGTGCAAAGCAACTATTTGGATCTTGTACAATATATTGATCACTGGTAATGTGTAGTAGCTATTTATTATGCCTGAAAAAGTACTTTTAAAGTGGACTTAGTATGCTTTTTTTGGCGCTTTAATTGGCATTTAACATGCTTTTGGTCACCTTGGCATTAGTATTTCACATTTTCTAATTTAAAATAATGTCTACTTTGGAAAACAAAACATAAAATGACTCCTTAGTTTCCATCACGCTATTTAAATGTATGAAGCCATTAGGCAACGTGACTGCTGTGCTCAGAGAGCCATGCGTTCATTGCAAACACAATTGAATTGTTTGCTCAAATGCTCAAAAGAAATCCGGTGATGGTTCATGGACTTAGAAACTGTGCAGGAGACTTTCAAGTGTCTGATCCGTGCGAGTGATCTGTGAGCGCATAGAGAAGACAACCTCGTAAACAGGATTATTAAACCAGCGTGAATTAAACAAAGTACAATTCTAAGTAGTTTCTTCACTCAATAACAATTTCAAAACCACAATGACAATTAAAAAACTTAGAATGCAGGTGGTCTTATACTAGATCCGATAAAGAGACTTATGACCATCCAGTTCCGATACAAGTTTAAGTATCAATGAGTGTCGGATCTTCAATGCGTTTGACAATATAACAATAAAACCTGGCTAAAAGTATTTTTTGATTAACGTATGGGTGTGTCCTTAAAAAGCAAAATTGTTTCCATTCATGTATGGTGTACTTTATTTATTGAATGTGGTTTGTGCAGACCATTTGAACACACCAGTTTATACCTGCACCCAAAGCTTTACACATAGCACATTTTCTATACAAAAACTTCCTGGGGGATGCTATCTGCCGTTTCTCAGCGGTCCCGTACAGATTTCATTATAGTCATCTCTGGTTCAGCTTTACCGCAGACGGAGCTGGACTCATTGTGTATTCTGCTGAGGACGGCACAATCTCTTTCTATTTCATTCATCTGCTAACACATCAGATGTCATTCACTCCAGGGGTTTACAGCTAACAATGACATGTTTAAAGGCTGTACTGTACTAACGTTATAGTGTGTGTGCGGGTTTGAGTGACAAACCGTTTTAGACAGCCACCATCAGTTCATGACACATTTAAAGAGCTGTCAATCATAAACACTTGTGATCTCAGTCCCAATTCACCTGAGTACAGACTGAATACTGAAGGGCATGGAGCTTTAGCATCAGAGAGGAGCCAGAAGTCAATTTGAAAGCGCTTTTGAACATAGTGGGCCGTATTTTGCCCCAGATCTTACCGATAACGGGAGCGTTTGTGAGTAAATCATCTGACATCCAGCGTCTGAGACAGCGCAGGGCTCCACTCTTAACAAGAGGTGTGATCATGCCGGAGTATGAGCTGGAGAAACGTGAGCGCGTGGAGTTGTGCATTCTGTGAATGGCCAGAATCATAAGTAAAAAACTTAAAAACTAGTGCACTGGAAAACATAACATGCCCAAGACATCTCCTGGAGTCGTGTAACTATCCCCATATGGATGAAATAATCATAACGCAACCTTCACGGGCATAAATAACACAAATCATACATTATAGAATCATTTCGACTGTCTGCAAACATCTCGCACACAGGAGGTGCTTTGAACCCCAGTTATCAGTCATTGGTTCAAACCCTATTACCTTATATGGACTGGCACCGCCCCACTCCCAAGTCCAGCCTCTTCACGCCATGGATCTAGTAAAATATCCATTATCATCGTGAAAGTAGCAGGAGCCCGACCTGGAACCACCCATGGAAAAGGCCCCCATAACGCTAAGACCCGGGGCCAAATCCGGCCCAGTATGTGACTTTACAATGACAAGGCTTGTGTTGTGCAATGTGATGGACGGGTAATACTTCAATGTAAAGATGAGCGATTTAGACTAACATTACATCATTTTAAATGTATTAGTTTGTGTTTAAAATGAAAAAGAACTGTACAGTTGCCCATGAAATGCAAAAATATCACCTTAAACACTTGATACGTAATAAATAATGATAAATGAATTACGTTTTGCAGCATTTTGTGACAGTTTTGATTATAAACGATACGCTCAATATTCAAATTCAGCACATATTCGAAATAACGTGTACAATATTATCCATAATTCAATATATTGCCCACATTGATGTGCTTATACAGAAGACTTGTCATCACGTCGGCCCTTTTTGCCATAATTATGAAAACCCCAAATCGAAAAGAGTAGATAATGATTAGTACATTTTAGAATAAACTTGTCAACGAAGGTTTCTAATTGTTGATGTATCGTTACAGTTGCGACACGATGATGAAAAGTCGGAATGGCTCGTAAGAGCCCTTGTATCATTAGTTTCTATATTCATTGCGTGAGTGGCTTGATAATTGATGATTAGAAATGTCTTGATTAAAATCCGATTAATCGCACAGCCCTAATTAGACATTTTTTTCATTTTCAGTTCTTTTCACTGCCAGCATGAATTTCCAGCTATAAAACCCCATCATAACATTCCAGAAACTCAATCACACCGTTTGTCGACATCAAACTCACCTTCGCAAACCATTTTTGTTGCGTCCGACACACATGATCGTCCAAATATCTGTTTCTCGTGGTGGTTTTTTAAGGGCTTTTGTGTCCGTGCCAGTTTGCCTGCCGAGGTTACAGTGGCAGTCGAGGCTTGTGTGTGGCGCCGGCTGACATTTCAAAAGGCAGCCATGTCGGCGCTGAAGTCACGCCGCTTCTGTCGACTCGCGCTGATTTTCCGCGTTCCCTCAGCCATGTTTTGTGACACCGCTTTGAGTTTGACAGGCTCTGATTCTCAAGCTGCAAAGTGGCGATGCTGACGGTAAAACTGCGGCTTCGTGAGGTAGAGCTGACCCGGGGGGAGGGGGGGGGGCAGAGTGCCGAAAGCGTGGCTGACGTTCTGTGCCTCTAGCGGCGTCTCTGAACAAACCCATGCACACACAAAGTCACGTACAATGAAATTAGTGAAGAAATATCGCAGTTAATGTCAACGCAACCAAACAACGGTGACATTTCCGTTCAGTCACGCTGTGAAATACATTAGTTGCATTCGGATTATTGTTTTGGACAATTGTTACGGTTTTGACTTCATTTTTACTGTCAAAATGATCACGTTTATTGATTTTTTTGTGTCACTAGTGGTGATACTTCTGCTGTACCCGGTGCCCTACGACCTCTCTGAGCACAGTCCTACACACAATCGCCGTGACACAGTAAACTGAACTGCCTACTATTACTACCTCACTATTGCTTAAGGAGGCGATGTGTTCAGATGAGTTGTTGCACACAGCCTGGTACTGATACAAACGCTCTGTCCCATTCATTTTAAAAAGGCAGCCAAGGCAGCAAAATAAAAAACATTCGAGGATTTATGGTGCTCGATGAAGAAAAAAAGAAGTGGAGACTTGATCAAATTCCCCAAGGAAACAGTTTGATTTTAATGTATTTCTCGGCCCAACCAGGTTAAAAAAAAAGAAGAGAAAAACACTGCTAAAATACATACTTACCTGCTGTTCTTCTCTTACTAAAATCATTAAAGGAGACATATTATGCTTTGTCAGGCACTTAGTATTGAACTGTAACATAAGTAGACATTTTGTTAATTGTAAACAGCCATATTGATCTAAAGCGGCTTGATAATAGAAACAGTTTGATTGACTTCCTGTTCAAAACTGCAAACTCTTCATCGTGACGTTTCACTGTAAAAAGCAGCAGGGGCTCGTTCTGTAACACGCAGATTGTCACGTACACGATACGTTTTTTTTTTTTTTTTTTTTTAAAGTGGCTACATGACGCGCTTTCAGAACCAAACGCGTGCCATTCGGGTTCTTGGTTTTTCAAATCATCACAACTAAGTGCAGGGAAGTGGGCGGGGATAGGTAGGTGGGTGGAAACAGGAATTTTTGGAGCACTCAAGCCTCAGCTGCATGACAACACAGGATTAACTCAAACATAAACCAATATAAATACAACTTTGAGCAAACAAACTATGAGGAAACACTTTTGTAACGAGGTTAAACGCTCATTAAAGTAGATTTTGTGTATTATGTCGCCGTTAATAATACATCTTTATGACACCGTACATAAAAGGCTGTTTTTACACTCTCCAAAGTCAAATATAAGTTAGCTAATGTATGTTATACCCTCTAGGCGTATGTTAGATTAAAAGCAGTGTGTTGATCACTCATTTTCCCTGCTCGTGTTGACGGATGCAGTGGTGTTTTGCATGTGACACGGCGGCTCCGGGAAAAGGTCAGTTTGTTGTGAATTTGTCAAAGCTGTTTGTTCGGCAATTTGTCTTCATGGCAACTCATGCATGAAAAGCAGCGCTCGGAGATTAAGAAAAGTGTAACTCTGCATCGGGCTGTGATTGACAGAGGAAATGGTGCATGAGACGCGTCCTAAAGCTCGAAAAACACAGTAAATATGTGTATAAACTGTACATGTCGAGGCGTGGGTGATACAAATACATATTTCAGTACTTTTAAAATATATCCTTGTGGTGAAACTCAGATGATATTTTGACAATCCATCAGAAATGTGCTTAATTGTGTCTTTTCAATGCCACAGTTAAGGTTCAAGCATCACACAAAACTATGAAATTAGATAGAAAAGTAAAGACATTTATACCTAATGCCTTTGTTTGAAAGTTTATTTTTAATCGGATTTTTGCAGCTTTTAAATCGTTTTCTAAAGTACTTTAATTTCGATTGTTGAATATCAATAACAATTTGGACGTTATTGTTTTTTCCATTGTCGTTGGTCCTGATTTACTGTATGTTTTTGATGCTGCGGACGAAGAGCACGTTGTACTTCAGACTCGTTAGTCCTGAGTTGAACGCGTTAATTCCGCTTCAGACCTGTTTAAGAACTGATTTAATCTTGTGCAGTCATAGTTTACTGTCAGAAGAAAGAACCCTGGCGTTAAAACCACAAATTAATTGTGTTTTCTAATGTCGCCCACTGTTATAAAAATATGGAACTGTTTCTTGCAAGTAGAAAGAAAAACACTGCTGCTCGATCAAAACATCTGATCAAGAGAGAGCGACCTCAAGCCTGTTTCCTGCTTTCTTGTTCCTGAACGATCTTCCTTTTGTGTTCATTCTTCAACAATAATAAATTATCTTTTTGGTCAAATATTTCAGTTCAGCACTCTTTCTTTTGGAAGTTTTTTCCTCTTTCTGAAAGTTGTGCTGGTGTCACGCTGACAGTACGATGTGTTCTTTTCTTTCATTATCTGTAGAAAAGTTTATCCAAATACAATACATTTAAGAGCGCTTTTCATTACGGACCGCGGAAATAAATGCATTCTAGTGCTGGAAATATTGAATGACTCGTGCACGACCTAAGACAAAAACACACTGACACTTAGCTGGACTCTGCACTGTTGCTAAAATAGTGTTGCAGTGTTTTTAGTTTGAGTGACAAATTGTTCGAGACAGCCACCGTCGGTTTTATCAAACGTTTAAAGAGCTGTCAGTCATCTACATTTTAGTCCCAATTTGCACGATTCAAGCCCTCGACCCTTCGCTGAATGTGTCATAAATTGTTGTTTTGTATAAATGCAAAATTAGATGATCTATTATTAGTTTACTCATCGTATTTTGATTGATTCCTGCGCGTTCGAGTTAATCCTGTGTTGTCCTGCAAAGTGGCCAGAAAAATTCCGGTTTTCACCTACCCCCGCCCCCATAACCCCGCCCACATCCCCTTGAAATTTGCTGTGATTATTTGAAAAATGAAGACGCCGAGTTGGCACATGTCGGGTTCTAAAATGCCCCGTAGCCGCTTGTGGACAATACAAACGTGTGAATGACAATCTGCTGCTTGTCGCGGCGAAATGTCGCTGCGAAAGAGGCGGGGCTTATCGCTATGAAGAGTTCTGTTCGCTTATCAGTTCTGCAGTTTTAAACCAGGAAGTCGATGGACCTGTTTGTATTACTAACAAAAAGTAAAATGACGATTTATTTATGTTATAGTTCAATACTAAGAACCTGAAAAAAGCAAAATACGTCTCGTTTTAATAACTTTTGTCTGAGATTAAAACCTCAACGAAGAGACAGTTCACGCACATTTTTGATGCTTTACAAAATATCACTGTCAATGTCAATATCAATATCACCCAGACCTACATAATTACATAAAGACGCAGATAATGTAATGTAATTGATCTATGTTGTATATTTCATGTATTTCGCAGCTCGTTTTAACAGGCAATTAGCAACTTAATTGTTTTTTTTGGTTTTTTTCAGTGTCAAAAGTACTTAAAGTGTTTTGTAATTTATGTCCTTTGTTTGTTCATGTGTTTGTTTGTATGTCGTATTATTATTGTCAATGTAAAAATCAACCTTCAATCAACCTTTGATTATAGAGCGCTAAAAAACACAGAACACGACGGTGAGCGGGCAGAGCAAATAATGGAAAAAATAAAATAGAAAAGTCCAAAGTGTCCATTTTCAAAGTAAGTCTGAATGGAATTTTTCCCCCATTTTCTAATGTCTATTACTTTGTCAGTCCAGTATGGGGTTGTGCTCATGTTCTACTGTGCACAATCAGCTTTTTGCACATGTTTTTCAATTTGGTTTTCAAAATACGGCCAATAGACTAAACTGAACTGAAGGAGAATAGGTGTAGTTCTCTCTGGAACAGTGAGTCTTTTAAGGACAAAGAGCAGCTGGAGGACGCAGCACCTGTGTGTGGATCCTAAATCATGAAATATGGCAGCACAATAAAACATTTGAGATGAAAATCTGTGTAATCTCCACAGCCGACAGAATTATCAGGTTTATCTGCCCAATCTGACCCCAGACCTGCAACTCTGCCTCGCTCTCTTTTATAAAGAGCTTTATGGACGGGGTCATGTGACCACAGTCTCTCGACCTGTGACTCTTGTGTCATTGGCTGATAACACTGTGACCAGGACCACACACAATAGTAAAACAAATGATATGTGTATAAAGTTACATTCAGTTTTGATTCACATCTGACCTGTTTACTCGTTTACCTGCTGCTTTAGGCGGATATTCCCAGTTTTGTCCAGTTTAGATCTGTTTCAGACCTGGTTTAATCCTAATAAAACTCTGGATTAGACCTGGATTAACCTTGGTTTAGTTCTGGTTCAGTCCTTGTTTAGCTTTGTTTCCTATCAGGTTTAAACCTGTTGTATAGACCTGGTTTAGACCTAGTTTAGTCCTGGTTTAATGCAGTTTAGTTCTGCTTTTCGGCCTGGTTTAGTCCTGTTTAAGAGTCCTTGTTCGAGACCTGGTTCGGACCTGTTTCAGACCTGTTTCAGACCTGGTGCAGACCTGGTGCAGACCTGGTGCAGACCTGGTTCAGACCTGGTTCAGACCTGGTTCAGACCTGGTTCAGACCTGGTGCAGACCTGGTGCAGACCTGGTTCAGACCTGGTTCAGACCTGGTTCAGACCTGGTTCAGATCTGGTTCAGATCTGGTTTAGCCCTGGTCCAGTTCTGTCATGGCGTTGCACTTAGACAAACAACATTAGTGGCATTAGCTCTGGCTCCATCTGGACACAACAACATCATCATCATCAACAACAAAAACAACAACAACACAATACTGTGATTAGAAACGCTGCCAGGGTGCTAAACAACAAACAAAACAGAGTTCACATTATCCGTACACAAATATGTAAATTTGGTTTCACTATTTATTGTGGTTGGCAGTTTCCTTCACATTAAGGTTCCAGAAGGTTCCAGAAGGTTCCAGAAGGTTCCAGAAGGTTCCAGAAGGTTCCAGAAGGTTCCAGAAGGTTCCAGAAGCACTTGCAAAGGTCATACATCCAAACTGTGTGCTTCAGGCCACGTCTGCTGTTGCTTTGACACATTATTTTATGCATGGTTTTTATTTGATCCTACTTTATAATTCACTGTTATTGTTATTATTATTATTATTATTGTTATTATTATTATTATTATTATTATTATTTATTATTATTATTATACATCGTTTTATGTATCGCCAAAGCACATGTCTACTTTTTTAATTTTGTTCACTCACATTGATCAGAAAGAACATATTACTCATTACTCACATCTTGAACTGGGGATGAAGAGTGAAGTGAGACATTCACCAAAGCTCTATTATAATTCCAGGGTCGCAAAAAGAAGTTTATCTAATTTACCGTGTATTAAAACTAGTATCAAAACCAGCGGCTAGAGCGATATATCCGACAAGATTATGAACAAAATGAATATCAAGTTTATTGTTTATTGTAAAAATGCTACGAAAAGAGTTTAAAAATAAAAATGTGAATTCTTACGGACATTTCACGTGATAAAATGCGTTTGAAGTCTTGTATTTACACATTTCTGTTAGATTGACATATAACCTGAAAGTTGTTAACAGGATACTCCAAAAATTTACTAATTCTACTAAATACTCAACACATAAATAAACAAATCTGTACCTTTCCTGCTGGTTCAGAACTACCATAAAACCACATGATAATATTAAAGACTCATTTTCTATTTTTTTTTTAGAAGTTTTCATTTTCAGTTTTTGTGACGACGCCCTCATTTAAACCTTGCGTTTCGTCTCGGCGCGTTGCGATGACATTGACGACGCTCGAGCGCACATTTGTTTACAGAGGGGCCTTTGTTGTGGCGTCGCTCGGTTGTCACGAACCACAACAGGCCTTTCTTTGCCGTCGCCCCACTGCCCTTGATTTCCCTTCCTCATAACTCTCTCCCGGGCCGCACCGCGCTCTTCTTCTGCCGAGTTAAAAGAGGATTTCCAGGCGGTCTGTTGACTCTGGCGATGATCACGCCTGCGTTTGTTCTTAAAGTCAAATGAAATATACTTCCATGTTCGCGCACAACGTCGAAACAGATTCTATGTAAGCGAGACTTGAGTTTTTCAACGCTTTGGCTAAAGAAAATGCTACAACAATACGACATAGAGAGTAATAAAAGCATTTAACAGAGCAGAATAAACATGCTTGAACATACATTTGTGCTACAGTGTTGTCACGACACTAACATTTCCTAAACAAAATTTTGATAAAAAAGGAACACTGAAAAATTTTTTTTTTTTTTTTTTTTTCTTTCTTTATTAAAACAAACTAGTTCTGATAAAGCTCATTTTTATTTTAAAACTGTTCAGGAAATGTCAAAAAGAAATCAACACTTAGTTTCGATGTTATAGATTTAGTATAAAGTAGTATCTGATTTTTAATACTTTCTGACGACTTCAGATGGGCGTGATTGACGGGTGGATTAGCCAATCAGGGACACACATGCTGCATCTGTATCAAAACAAACATGGCTGCTCGCGAGGAACAAAGGAACGATCACTGGGCCCGAAAAACGTATTTCTGCAGAATCAATGAGCGAAACTCTTCATTTCGTCCAAATCCGTCTTCTTTTGTTTGACACGCTTCTTGGAAACAAACTAATCTGATGTGAGTTCTATTTGAGTTTGACTCGAGGCGACGAGGGAGCGCCGGCCAGACTCGCTCCTTTTCAAAGAAGTGGAGAAGTGTATATTCTGGATGTCGGGCAAGGAATGCTCCACAGTATGGCATTAAATGTATCTGCACCGCATTTGTTCAGTTACGGCCGTTTATGCCGCTCATTCAAACACTTGGGAGCGTCTTGGTGTCTTCTCGGAGCTGGAAATGTTACACAGTGAAACCTTTTAAGGGAAGTTTTGCTTGAAATAACAAAAAAGCATAATCTCCATGGAGACGAGCAGGCGACGCCACTAGACCAAGTGTTTTTGACAGTCAAATAATTGAAGTAGCAGTGGCAGTAACATGCACGTGACACAGCCTCCACCAGAAATGTTACACAGTGCACCTTTAAAGCGCACCTGAAGGGCATTGACCTTGAAGTTAAAATCTGTTAAACTTTGAATAATCGGGCAGATATTTCATTTAAATGTTAGAACGACGGTAAATGCTCCGTTGAGTTGTGAATGTGTACTTTATTGTGAAGGAAAAGTGCACATAAAATGAATAACTTTGGCTGATTTTGCCCACCGATTTCAGTGTTATTTTGAAATGATTTTATTTTATAGCACAGTAGTAGTGTGAAATGAGGAGAGAAAAAGAACAGACAGAAAGAATAAAACATTTTTTAAGTGATAGAAAAATGAGGATTTGTTTCGTCCTCAGGGTTTCGCCACGGCTTTGAACCGTTAACACCCGGAACTGAACTCCAGCCCCACGACCAATGTAATTACCATCATTTAGATGAGACGTCTGTTTTGATTACGCCTCGGTTCCCTCACGCTCAGAATTGGGACGGCACTTTCCTCTTGTTTTCAGTTCAAAAGAAAAGTCAAACACGTCACTAAAACCTGCTCGAAACCATGAGCAAAAAAATAAAAAAAGTCCCAAAAAAGTGCTTTATAAATCAAATGCATTATGATGGTGATTATTATGATTATTATGATTATTATAATTATTATGATTATCATGATTATTATGATTATCATGATTATTATGATTATCATGATTATTATGATTATTATGATTATTATGATTATCATGATTATTATGATTATTATGATTATGATTATTATGATTATTATGATTATCATGATTATTGTGATTATTATGATTATCATGATTATTATGATTATCATGATTATTATGATTATTATGATTATTATGATTATTGTGATTATGATTATTATGATTATTATGATTATCATGATTATTATGATCATTATGATTATTATGATTATCATGATTATTATGATTATTATGATTATTATGATTATTATGATTATCATGATTATCATGAATATTATGATTATTATGATTATTATGATTATTATGATTATTGTGATTATGATTATTATTATGACGACAATAATGATGATGGTGATGATTATTATTATTATTATTATTATTATTTTCAAACAATCAACGGAAAAGTGATTTCTACATTAAAATACAAAATATGGCCTTTCCAAAATAAGCTACTGTTGACAGATTTCGTAGTAGTTTATCCATTAGTTTCAGAGTGATGAAAAATGAGCACAGTTTCCATGTTGCTATTGTCAAGTCAATGCCAAATTCTGACTTCTGATTGGCCCGACATGGCACCGACAAACAGGAAGCTGAAGCCCGCACAGTTTATAGTTCATCAGACGCTGCCTTACATGATATTGACGTAGATCTCCTCACATTTGCTCTTGGTATTGATTTAAACGTGCCTTAATCGTCTTATTGAGTTTTAGAAGGTCACAGTAATTGAATGACTGCCAATGGAGAAAGCTATTAACTTATAAAGCCTCTGCTCTTCGGGCGTCCTATAGAAAGTCCGCTATCTATCGGCCAGTATTCAGAGAAGAGAGAAAAGAGAAAAAGTAGTTCAGGTCACGAATAATATCATTTACTATCGCGTTGAATTATGTCTAAATGTTATCCCTGTTCTAATTGGATTTAATAGTGACTTAATGCATTCGTGGGATCACAGCTCGCAGCTCTTATTGATTTAAAACAGCAATAAAATCATGACTGAACCATTCTCTGTCATGTTCAAACAGATCGTGGTGGGCTTTTTGTGTTAATATCAACTTTTCACAGTGTTTTTTGCCGCTTTTTGCCGCCATCTTGGTCCTAGTTGCCAACGTAAACACATGTAAACTCTATGGACAGTATTAAATCAGTTTGCAGGTGATTTTGAGCTTTTCAGTCCAGTTTATCGTACCGTTATAAGTCACAACATCACATATTGTTCACGATTATTGAGACTGTGTGACCAAACAACAGTGAAGTCTTTCATTTTGACATGTTACTGTTCCGAAAGTTTGTGACCGGCTTTACGAAACGGAACTCTCTGAAAGACAAAATAAAGTTAAATGTGACAAAAACAAAAGTATTTACATTTTGGTCTATTTTTTGGACGATGGACTGAACTAAAAATACTAAATTTAGCTTCTAAAATTGTCGCGCTTATTCTTTTTTTAGGTTCTTACTGTTATATTGTGACCTGAATACTCACAATTATTGATTAACCGAATAATCTTGACATCACTACAGTTGGAGATGAATGAATAATACAATTCTTTTACTTCAAACATGAGGACGCAGATCGGAAGTTTATTTAAGAACAATTAGACATATAGTAGCCCACCTTGTAAATGCAATACTTTTCACAAATTATTTAAACTAGGATTTTGCCATGTTTTTTTTGTTATTTGTTTTCCCCAGCACATTAGCATGCAAAAAAGCAAATAAAAAAAACAAAAACTGACAAAACAACCAATTGTCACGGCCACAAGCAGGTGGTCTGACTAGAAAAAGTTCCATAGTGCACCTTTAAGCACCTTTTAGCCTGTCAACGCTGAATCTCTTCCCATTGTAGCTCATCTTGCATTCTTATTTGTTAGAACCTTCAAAATGTAATTAAAAAAGCAAATATCTTTTAACTTTACACCGGGTTTGATTAAATTGGCTCATATTAAGGTTAAACGAGTCTCCGCAGTTAACACAAAGTGGTTTCCTCTTTTGCCCGGCTGTTACTTCGTGTTTGAGCTGAGAAGATGGACGGCCCACCACTGAGGAGAGATAATCTTTTATTGGGAAGTGTCCGGAGTCAAACTGAGATTGCTTCGGGCGAAACTTCGAACCCGACCGTGCACGAAGTCACACATCATCTTCACTCGGCCGTCACCGCATCCGAGAGTGGACGGAGCGTCGCCAGATAAGATCGGCTCGGCGGCGGGGGCGGTGGGGGGGGGGGGGGCGATGGGTTTTATGTTCGCGAGCCGTTTGGGTGAAGTTATAGTCGTGGGTAACGAGTGTTTTGCAGTTATTTTGATGCCTGTTTGGCCGCGGTTCTGTTCTGACGTTATCGTGCGGTTTGGGTTGAGTGTCTGCTGACGAAAGGCCGCAGTTTGTCCGTCGTTGTCGTGACCCTACAGTAGGGATGCCGTGAGATCCCATTTTGCTGTTACGTTTATTGCAAGAAGAAACATCACGATTTAACGATTATTCGCGATTATTGGGACTGTGACCAAACATCAGAGAAATCTTTCATTCTCTTTCATTCCCGTGGTTTAACGTGCTGCTGTTACTACAGTTTACGGCGTTATATGTGACAAAAACAGCCAGATCTTTACATTTAGGTATATTTTTTTGGCTTTATATTGAACAAACAATACTTAAATTTGCTCCTAAAATTGTCACGATATTATTTTTTTGGTTCTTATATCTATTATATTACATTTGCCCATAATTAACGCTGGTGGTGCATTTTGTGATTTGCAGGAAACAGAAGGTTGACTAAAGTTCAATTTTTACTGCAGCGGGTTTCTTTTTGGAGATTACTTACTTTCATCAGCAGGTAACTATAACTAACACTGGTTATACTGGTGTACTTATTGTTAGAAATGCTACGGTATCGTTATCAGGTTCGATCAAGAAAATAGAGCCTTTGTTTGCCCAGTGATGACGAAACCTTCTATGTTTTCATCAAAAGTCCTCAAAATTGAAACCCGCGAACACATTTCCAAACGTCTTCTGCTCCGTTTGATGATGGTTGTTTCAGGAGAAGTCATCAACACCCAAGAAGAGCTGGTTCAGCGCATCTGTTAGTGCCATAATTGTAACGAGGAGCTGATTTTAAGGCCCTGTTGCCAGTTTTTGTAACTCATAGAGAAACATTGCTAGCTTTGGATTGGGAACCTCTTCCAATTCCACCATTTTCGCTCCGATTTTGAACCATAATAGAGGAACAACAATCTTAGTATCTTGATCAATTACTACTTTTCATTTGATTCTGTCTTATTAAAAATACATATAAATGGCAGAAAGTGAACAGAAAGCACAATAAATATCCCAATTTCTTCCTCCAATGTCTGCCCTCTGCTTCAAACCACTTACTCTTTGAGGGAAGGAATATTGGCTATTGATCTCTTTATTAAAAAACCCAAACAAATCATTGACAATTCCAAATGACTGGCTCTTGATTCAATTAAACTGTGATGTATTTGCACAGCCCTGATTCTCATCTACTGAAATAAGGCCATTTTCCTGAACTAGAAGTCAAAAACAGGTCTTGTTCAGTGACACACGCTCACTTGAGTTTGACTGTGATGGAAATCGTTTTGGAAATCCTCCGTCCCGTTTATGTAACTCGGGGCTGGTTGCTCGAGTCTCCGCACCGAAGCAGACGGCGAGTGGGTGTTTTAAAGAGCTGGAGTTTGGTGCTTGACTCTCCCTCGCCTACGCAGCCGTCGTGGGAAAAACACAGCGCGCTCATGGTCTTTTTACACATTTTATTTCATCTACAGTGTGCGTATCTTGTTTACGTCTGATAACCAGAAGCATTTACACGGTTGAGTCACAATATATTGACTTATCTTTCAATAAATAATATTATTTTGTGTACAAATGGGGGGATTGCTGTTATTTTTCTGTAGTACGACCATTTTTGAGCCGTCGAGTGTCGAATAAGTAACTTTTATACACACTAACTAAGTACTAAAGTGTTATATTCAGCTCATGTGTTAACGATATTATAATTTTAGAAAAGTGTGTACTGGAATTATCCTGCTTTAGGTTGCGTCAATATTATCGTTAATTGTGATGTTTTTTTTTTGTAAATGAGATTATGATACGAGAAGCCAAAAGGACAATAATACCAAATATAATAATGATTAAACACAACATTTTGTCTAACTGGAAGGTCCATAACAGCAGCGAAACGGCCCAGTCGAGAGCACAAGAAGCTGCTTATACTGTTAAATATATACTTACACTTTCATGCAATGCTACACAGACCATTAGCAGCCGCACATCTAAAGCTCCTGTCGCCGCCTGCTCCTTTAAACCTGGGAACCTGCGCTCACAATTATGGAGTAAGCGTCTTTCTCCCATAGAGAGACGCCACGGATGCCTTTTATACCCGAGAAGATGAAGGATGGTGGTTCTTGGCAGGTGTGACGCTTCTGCATTTAATAACGAAGCTGCAGTTGCAATGATTGATGTCCACTACATAATTACTATCGCGGAAACAGGTAACACAGGGGATGGATTATTTCGAAATGAGTCGAGAAACCTTCTGACAAATAATAATTGAACGCAAATAAATGATTGCTGAATATGTGTAACAGTTTGTTTGGTTTTAATTTGTTTTGTTGCACGGTTTAAAGAGACTTTACGTTTGTGTTTGTGGCGTTATTTAGCCTGGCTGCCAAGACTTTGCGCTCTTTCCTGTTCAAAGGCGTGTGTTCTGGGCACTGGGCTGTTCTGATGATTGACAGGCAGATAAACCAATCAGAGAAACGCACGGTCCTTTTGCGTTAAAACAACACAGAGGAGTGAGAATCAATCACATTTATTCATGAACACATTTAAAAGCAACCGCGGTCGACTAAAGCACTTCACAGGTTTAGTTTCACACCAAAAATATATGAAACAGTAAAATGACAACAAAGTTTAAAAATAAAAATAAAAGAGATCCACAGTAAATACCCAATTTTCTGGTATTTTTGGCATAAATAGTTGTTTTTTCATGTAGTCTTGCGAGTGCAATTGGGGCCGGATACAGAGAAATACTTCAACGTTTTCAGAGCTTTTGCCGGCGCCTCCTTTTTCAGTCAATCAATTTGATTGGCACGCCCTTAGTCGACCGTGTGGCTGCTGCACGATTTGGGAAAAAATATCTAGTTGCGATTCTTTTGAACAGTATTGAGATAGATTTGAGATTAAACGCATCCGACGAGAATTGACAACAAAAAAATAAAAAAGCCAGAAATTGGTCCTTGAGCGGACAAAGAAGAAAGAAGGAAGTGGCCCCTAAATTGAAGCCCCAAACCGCAGCTCTCCTGGGCCCAATCAATCTGCGCACCTCGGTGGCCTGCGACTCGGAAAAAGGGGCTTCTCTCGAGGGGCTTCTTCTTCGTACATGCAAGGCGAGAAGGTGTCGTCTTTTGTCCACGGTGATTGAGAGCTGCGCACGAGGCCGCACGCCGAGACATTGCTCTCTTCTTTATGCGATCTGCCGGCTTTCTCCGCCCTCTCCTTCCGCGCGCTCGCGCTACGAGAACGCCGACCCCTCTTCTTCTTTTCTGCCCCCCCCCCCGCGATGAGTTGCTTTTGAGCCAGCTGATTTCCTCTCGTGCGTTTTAAGCGAGCGCCGCAAACGGGAAGGATGAATGAGAAATTAATTTGCGGCCGCAGCTCGCCCCGGCAAAGCGGCCCGGAGTCAGTTTTGACCCGTGGAGTAATTAGTATGGATCGGCGTTTGAGTAATTATTCCCCGCTTGATGCTGCGCGAAGAAGAGAGCGAAACCTTTGTCTTTACCGGGGGCTTGCGTCAGATCGGGGGAAAAGTGCAAACGTGAGCAGTTCTTGGTGAAGCATTTCGAACAACGCCCTATTTGATTGATATGAATAAAATAATCAATAGAACAGTTGCTACTTGGGCTGAACAATACATCGCAAAAGTATCAACGTCGCAGTATTGGCCGACGCAGTAATTGATATCGCAGCGCTCTAAATGTATTGCAATAACATTAAGTTCTCTGACAGAAATGTACAGGTTTTTAATGACATTTTTAGTTTTTTCCCTTAAATTAGCCTTAATTTTTTATGGTTTTGTCAATGTTAAGCTTTGGTCTGACTTGAAATGTAAGGCATGCACATTTCAGTTTCAGTATATATGTTGCAAAATGATAGATATTGCAGGAATTAACAGCTATATTGCAGTATTTTCCAATATCGTGCAGCTCTAAATGAATTACCTTTTTAGTCTTAACCACCTAGAAGATATTAGAGGTCGTATATTATGCTAATTAGACTTTCGAGCGCATTCTTCCCTGGCGTATATCGAGCAATCGAGTGCATTTATGCTGATTGGTGGAATTCTCTGGCAACCAATGAGGCTCCTCTGCGTTTTTTTAAAGTTCATGCTCCTAAACCTGTTCTCACAACTCATAAATGATTGAAAAAAACAAAAACGAAAACCTTAACTAATCTGGTGATCCAGTAATTGTGATGTGGACAAGGCACAGACTCCAAAACAGGGTTAATCGAACGGCTAATCGTAGAAAAAGGATCTTTACTGTAGCTGCAGCTCTGACCTCCACTTTTTCTATACACATTCGTTATTTTAAGTAAGTAAGTAAGTACATTTTATTTGTATAGCACCTTTCACAGACAGAAGTCACAAAGCGCTTCACAGAAACACAGAATATCATAAAAAACACTAGTTTTTGTAGTGAATTGTGAGTTTAATCTTTGTCACATTGTACTTCTCTTTTTATGTATGTATGTTGATTACGGGAGATTTATTTTAGACTGTGCCCCTCAAAGTGCCTGTAATATTTCATTTTATATTATTTATATTGTTAAGCTACAGCTCTGCTCACCTGCCCACCACGTTGTACCTCTGCTGAAGTTCAAAATAAAGATGACAACTGTGTGTTTGTACTGGTTGAATCGTCTGTTTTCTCCCGGTGGGCCGAGTGCATGTTTTGGACCTCAGTTCAAAACCTGTTTGCCTGAGCGGAGCTGGACTGACAGTTCTGGGCCAGCGCAGCCAAAATCTCAAACTCAAGCGGATTTGATTTCTCAGAACAAAACGCAGAAGTTGCATTTCACACTCGAGGGTCAAAAGTTAGCGTGGCACCGTCATGTTGAGTCGTGTTTGTCCAGCTTTGGCTTTTCGGTCGAGGATTTTGCGGGTTGTATGTTTGTGTTGTTTTCCTTTACAAAATGGGAGTTGGATTGTGTTTTCAGTGTTTTGAGCAGATTCAAGAAATGCTTGCAAAGACGCCGATGAAAGCACTGAATAATGTATAAGTTTTATATTTTTCAACAGGTTTTTTTCCCCTCAGGATGCACATATTGGGCAAAATAAACTTATAGTTATTGAAAGCTATGTCCATTTTCTTTTCTGCAGAGGTCTACAGTAAGTCACAGTGGAGTCAACTTGTGTTTTCATATAAAAAGTTCATATAAAAAAGAAGATAAAATGTAATACACAGTGAAGTGTTTTAAGTCTGAGTTGTCGGATCGTCTATGTCTTAAATTGTTTTATTTTGACATATTTTATTTATTTTTTATTTGATCTAATGCTGCACCATGTAACTTTACTGCTCGTCTCCACGGGGACGTGCCTAAAATATTCCACAGTACAGCATTAAGCGCGTCTGTCTCCATGAAGACAAGCGTTTGGCACGTTCTTCAGAGTATTTTTGAGTGAGAAAAACACCTGCACTCCAATAAATATAAAAGGTAGATACGTGTAATGCCATAGTGCGGAACATTCGACACGACATTAACATCTCTTGAGACCGACAGACCAAGTCACACGATTGATTTGTTTGGTTTGTTTCCTGTTTATGTGCAGCATTTTGAGGATTTTTGCCCATTCAAAAGACATGGTTTGGGGTTTTCAAGTGTTCATTGCTATGGCAACGGTGCTAGATTGTCATCACTCTGAAACCCATGGACCAAACGTGTTACTTTTTAACTTAAAGCACCTCTGACAGGCTAGACTACTCACTGAACTAAAATGCAGTTAAGATAAATATAAAAAAAAAATCAAAAATGTATCCCAGAATAGCACTATTTTTTGGTTTCTCATTTTACTTCCTGTTTGTAATTGATGACATCACACTAGGAAATTCCCTAGCAACCACTAGGCTTTTTTTTTTTTTGACAAATTAAACGATATGAGAGCACCTTTAGTTCGTCTAATTCATGTTTAGAGAGTCAAAAAAAGTTGTTTCTTGGTGTAAATTCTTCATGAGTTTGGACTGGAAAGAGTGTCTCTAGTGTGATGTCACTTCCTGTCATTTACTACATATTTTTCAACGTTTTCTCCGGAAAATACCTGCTCGATTGGTGTAAAACTATCAATTATATGTACAGGTATAAATACACCAAATCAAGTCAAAATTCGAACATCGTAAAAGCCTGTCAAAGGCACTTTAATGCTTTTATTAAGTTAATTAAGAGTTAAATGGAGGAGTATTTGCTTCACAGACTTTACTTTCGCCGCACTTTGGAAACTAGCGCCTTTGAAATGTGACGTTTAATTCAAATGTGTTGCGCACTTGGATCATGATATGTCTGTGTTCTCTGTTCGGCGAAGGTGGTGGTGAAGACTCGCACGGAGTTCCAGACGGAAAAGAAGAGGCTGAAGGTGCCGAAGGTGGAGGAGTTCACCATCAGCATCACCGACGGCGTGTCCGAGAGGCTCAAGGTAAGCGCCGCGCCGCGGGGGCTCGCGGGGGCTCGCGGGGGCTCGCGGGGGCTCGCGGGGGCTTGTGGGGGCTCGTGGGACTTTGTGGGCTTTGAGGTATATTCACGCGTTAACACATACATTTAATTAAACCGAGTCCGGGGCAAACTTGTGAAAAGGGAAAATAAGCGAAAGAATAGTTTAGTCGATTAATCGGTCGAACAACATTTCAATTCATGAATTATATTTTTTAGATACAGTATTTTTATTAGATGATTCGGGATGTCAAGATTATTAGGTAATCGATAATCGTGATTATTTAGGTCATAATATAATAATTAAGACAACATTTAAAAAAAATTAATGTAAGAAAAGTGACAATTTCTAAACTAAATGAGGTATTCTTCAATTAAAGTTCAATTAAAAGATTTTAGTCCGTTCTGCTCAGACTTTCCTCAAGTAAAACTAAATGTAAAGTGCTTTTTCTTTTTTTTATCTTGCCGTTTATGTCAAATTGATCTTTCAGAAAGTTTGATTTCATAAAACAGGTCGCATAAAGACGAGCGGCGACGTGTGAAGGACGCGAGAAGGAGAGACAATTCTGGATTGTGTCCTCGCTTCGGTCGTGATCTCACAATAATCGTTGCACTAAAATCTGAAATCGTGAGTCGATCATGAGTTTGATATTCCCTTTTTAGCGTGTTTTCTGGCGTGTTTGTGTATAAAGTGCGAACTGCTGCGCACTTGTGTCGCCCTGTGAGTGCGGTTTGGGGCGGGGTCAATTTGAGCTCCTGCCAGTTTCATGCCACTTCCTCTTCAGTTGATTGACAGTACATCTCTTGCTGTAAACTTGTTGTACTCTGTCTCTAAAGTTGAACTAAACAGGGATTTAAGCAGGTTTTGGAGCTAATTCTTAACATTTTAAAACAATAATTGCACATTTTCACAAACTAGGGCTGAACAGCTTTGGGAAAAATGTCTAACTGCAATTTTGTGATTACAGTGAAGAGCTGCGTTCTGTTCAAAGGTTCACATCTTTAAGAGCATTAACATGTGATAGAAGACAACAACAACAACAACAATAATAATAATAATAATAAAATAATAATAATAATAATAATAATAATAATAATAATAATAATAATAATAATAATAATAATAATGATAATAATAATAATAATAATAATAATAATAATAATAATAATAATAATAATAATAATAATAATAATAATAATAATAATAATAATAATAATAAATAATAGGTATGTAACAGGGATTGTTGTATTGGTTTTTTTTTGCTAATTGCAGTTTTTTTTATT